>JAJPUD010014926.1:17369-39276 GCA_023553655.1 Myrmecobius fasciatus
ATCCAAAAGAAATCTTAAAGGAATGAAAGAGACCCACATGTACAAAAATGTTTGTGGCAGCCCTTTTTGTGGTGGCTAGAAACTGGAAACTTAATGGATGTCCATCGATTGGAAAATGGATGAATAAATTATGGTATATGAATGTCAGAGAATATTATTGTTTTGTAAGAAATGACTAGCAGGATGATTTCAAAGAGGCCTGGAGAGACTTGCATGAACTGATGCAAAGTGAAATGAGCAGAACCATGAAATGATTGTACACTGCAACAATGATGATCAATTCTGAAGGACATGGTTCTCTTCAACAATGAGATGTTTTAAACCAGTTTCAATTGTTCAGTGATGAAGAAAGCCATATATTCCCAGAGAGATGGATATGAATGTGGACCACAATAACATTTTCATGCTCTCTATTTATGTTTGCTTCCATTATGTTTCCCTTCTCAGATTTCTTTTTTCTTGTAGATCTGATTTTTCTTGTACAGCAAGATAATTGTAAAAATATGTACACACATATTCAATTTGGCAAGATTAACATGAAGTAGACTTCCTGCCGTCTAGGGAAAAGATGGGGGCTAGGGAGGAAAAATTTGTAACAGAAAGCATTGAAAAGGTCAATGTTGAAAAATTACCCATACATATGTTTTGCAAATAAAAAGCTTTAATGAAATGAATAAAAGAATATTCTTTTCCTGCTATTACCAAGATAATTATGTATATAGGTGGGTACATATGTATATATGCATGAATCATACCTTTATTGGAGAAATGCTTTACAGAGATTTTGTCCCTGAGTTAAATATTTCTCTTCTAATCTAAATGCATTGTTTTTGTCATAAAATTTTCAATTTTATATAATAAAATTTGTCAAAGTCCATTTAAAATTATACTACTATCTTGCTACTTCTTGTTCAGTTAATAATTCTTTCCCTGTTTATAGTTGTGAAATGAATTTTCACTTCTCATTTGTTTATAATAATCAAATAGATCTTTCACAGTCTCATTGATTCATGGTGTCTCTGATAATACAGATTATGACTCTTCCATGCCTCTCCATGAACTCCTATCCATGTGCTTTTATCCATGTTGTTCCCAAAATTCTTATAAGAGAATTATTTCTGATCTAAAATACTAATGGTCTTTTTCTTCTCTATCTCCTCAAATTGCCAGAATAACTTTGGAGAAGTCTGTTTATTTATCATCTTTTAGTCTTGTCACATGACCAGCCTATCTCTTCATCTGATACAATATTTGATGACATTTTTCAATCTTGTTTTTGCTCAGTCTTCCTTCCTCATTGCTTATAAATAGTAACCTATTCACACCTAACAACATTGCCCTCTATATGATGCTGTTTTTTAAAAATGATGACAGGCTGATAAATTTTATATCTCACTACCATATAGCAATGACAATACCATCTTTCCATCTTTCCATTAAGAATGTGGATCTTTGAATTTATAGAAAAGTTTTGCTCACTAAAAGAGTTTTGCTTATACTGTACAAATTTCTTTTGTATATGATATAAACTTTCATATTTAGGTTATACATCCATTTGTGACTTCTTGTAATCCATGGTGTCACATGTTGATCTAAACCAAATATCTGCTTGACTGCCTTCCTGATCTGTTTTTTAAAAAGAAACAAAAACCATGACAATATGTTGAATTGTTTATGTGATTTTAAAATGACTTAATTTCTTCATAGAAGAAATTCACAATTTTATATAATCCTCTTTTCCCCCTATGATTTTTATATGCAAATGTTCATGTTAAATGATGTTGGCAAATACAGGGTAACATATATATATATATATATTTGCATAAATACATATATATGCATTTATACATTTAATATTAAATATATACATCTTAAAATAAATATGTAAAATATATGTAACTTAATCATCTCTTTTAGCCACACCAATAATCTCTCAGGATTCCAGAATATCCACACACCAACTTATTCTTATTGTCTAATTTTAGCAAGCTTTTGGATGGATTTCATTTGTTTCCCTAAAAATGTAACTAAGTATTTTGAAAGACATGAATGTGAAATGAATGTATACATTTAAATACCCTTTGGAGAAGAGTGTGTGTGTGTGTGTGTGTGTGTGTGTGTGTGTGTGTGTGTGTTTTGCTCTTCTTTGTATCGCTAGATCTTAACACAATGTCTAGCACTTACTGAGTTCTTAATAAATTCTTAGGAAGTTGGTTAAGTTTCACAATAAAACTTATTTTCTTGGCTAATGCATTAGCTCCTCTAGATCTAGGTAGCCCCAGCACAAGTTCCTCTGTTTGGAGAACCAGAATTGCCTGTAACAATTCAGATTCTGTATTATCTGTATTAGAATTTTGATCCTTACAAATTCCATGCTGTTGTAATATGTAAATTGCATAGTCCAAAATGTCTAGACTATAGCTTTCTAAGTTTTTTCTAATTATGTATACAGCTTCCATCTATTTACTCTCTCATGTTTTCTTGAGGAATTGAGGGTTCTGGAGAATTGGTGCCTCCAAATTTAATTTATTACCTTCTATATTTTTCTAGACAAGATTGTTTCAATTCTTCAATTACTACTTTGTTTTCATATACTATACACCTGCTAATCTTTTTTATGTCAAAAAATAGATTTTCTGCCTTCGAGAACTTTACAAGTTTGTGTAATTATATCCCCAACTGCAGCATATTTTTGTTCCTGGAGGGAGAAGGAATGGAGGTAATCCCAGGTATTGTGAAATCCCTAACCTTCCATTCCAAGTAGGTAATGGGAAGTGACATTTTATTTTCATTTAAGGACTCTTTTTTGGGTCACATTAACATGTTTCTTTGGGTGATCTTTTCAGATACTTGTCTGCCTTCTTCCCTCATTACTTTTATCAACTTTTGCAAAAGGTGGGGGCTGGTCCTTCTTTTCATCTAGATGAAGTATCCAAAGTGACATTGCATCACTTGAGCATTTCTTTAAGGTTATATATCCCTTCATGACTGATCTGCTTTAATCAACACATTATTGTAGACATTATTATAGAATCTCCAAATTCTTTGCATAGCTTGAGATTTTTTAAAAAATTTCCTTCCTATTGTGTGTTCAGGGACTGAATACACAGATCGTTCTTTAAAGAGATTTTTATTTACAAAAACGTATGCATGGGTAATTTTTCATCATTGACCCTTGAAAAACCTTGTATTCCAAATTTTCCCCTTCTTCTCCCCACCTCCTCCCTTAGATGGCAGATAATCCAATAAATGTTAAATATATTAAAATATATGTTAAATCCAATGTATGTATACATACCTATACAGTTATCTTGCTGCACAAGAAAAATTGGATCAAGAAGGAAAAAAAATCTGAGAAAGAAAACAAAATGCAACCAAACAACAACAGAAAGAGTGAAAATGCTATGTTGTAGTCCACACTCAATTCCCACAGTCCTCTCTCTGGGTTTAGATGGCTTTCTTTATCACAAGATTATTGGAACTGATCTGAATGATCATTAATTATATAGATCACTGAATGAACACACAGGATTTTACCCTATTTTGCACTTTCCAAAATGTGTCCTTGAGCTTTTCCTGACAATGCATCATAAAAAAGGACTGTATGTTTTCAAGGTACTTATACTATGTGAAACTGTTTTCATGAATGTCTTCTAAGATCCCCTTTATCATTGTCTTTTAGTATTTATTAGTGACCTCTCTGAAGCAATTCCAGCAGTTACTATAGTCACATGTCAAATTTTGCTTTCACTAGTAGCATCAATATTTCTTTTTAACTTTAGGCTTTTCAAAGTCAGGAACATGGTACTTATGTGGTCTCAGCAACACTAAGTACACTTCAAAAAGTATTGTCAAATAGATCTACAAGTCCTTTTGGCTATTGTAAAGAGTCTTTGGAAATGGAAGATACATTGTTGATGGTGAGGTAATGGGTAGTGGATTGTTTCTACAGCATTCTATTCAGATCATGAGTGAGAATGATAAATCATGTATCTGAATTAGTAATGGGAGGACAAAGTCAATCAGTATACTTTGAATCAAGCACAATTCAGCCCTACAAAGTTTCTGCAGTCTTTCATACTTGCACAAATACATACTCCCTGACTTGCCACTTGAATACTGATTTCAGTAACTCGGTGATTTTAACACCTCAAAGAGAGTGTGAACAAATCCTTCTGTCAAGCTGAATAAAATTCCAGTTGCTTGTAGAAAGTTGTTAAGGACTTGTTCACATCTAGTGATTAATGCAGATGTATTCAAATTTGATAGGCTTTTCAAGGAATAGCAACTTGCTATTTACTTTAGGTGGGTTCAAGTGACTTGATTTATTTTCATAATGTATCCCTTCTACCTTGGCAATCTCAAGTGCCATCTCATGAACAAAGCATAATCTTAGAATGCCATGTTTCATATCAGTATTTTATGTCTGCTCTGTGTTCTGGAAGGGGAAGGATTATGTGCCATTGAAATTCTTTATCTTTTCCAATGCCTACCATAGTTTTCTGCAAAAAGAAGGCATTCATTTAATCAACATTCATGAAATACCTTTTTCAATGTTGTGTGGTAGTGACTGTTGAAATTGATGATGAAAGCTGTGCATACCCTTTGATCCAGCAGTATTTCTACTGGACTTATATCCCAAAAAAGATTCTAAAGGAGGGAAAGGGACCCACATATGCAAAAATTTCTGTGGCAGCCCTTTTTGTAGTAGCTAGAAACTGGAAAATGAATGGATGCCCATCAATTGGAGAATGTTATGGTCTATGATTGTTATGGAATATTATTGTTTTATAAAAAACGACCAGCAGCATGATTTCAGAGAGGCCTGGAGAGACTTACATGATCTGATGCTGAGTGAAATGAGCAGAACCAGGAGATCATTGTACACAGCAACAATATTATACAATGATCAATTCTGATGGACGTGGCTCTTTCCAACAATGAGATGATTCAGATCAGTTCCAATAATCTTGTGATGAAAAAAGCCATCTACACCAAGAGAGAGGACTGCTAGAACTGTGTGGACCACAACATAGCGTTTTCACTCTTTCTGTTGTCTGTTTGTATTTTGTTTTCTTTTTCAGTTTTTTTTTTCCTTCTTGATCCGATTCTTTTTGTGCAGTAAGATAACTATATACATATGTATACATATATTGGGTTTAACATATATTATAACATATTTAACATGTATTGGATTACCTGCCTTCTATGGGAGAGGGTGGGGGGAAGGAGAAGGAAATTTGGAACACAAGATTTTGCAAGAGTCAATGTTGAAAAATTACCCATGCATATGTTTTGTAAATAAAAAGCGCTAATATTTTTTTAAAAGCAATTGATAATGAATGGCATATTATCTTACATCAAATTTAAAGCATCAGTCCTGAACCACTTTGTACTCCATATTATTATCTTTCTGTACTCTGTGTACCATTCTTATTATGATGGACAAGTGGAATTTATCAATGCACTCTAAAGTTGCATCTTTGATAGTACAGCACAGAGCACAGGGATAATTATATCATACTCTTCCTCAACATACATACCTCCACTCATAATATATCTTTCTTAATTTATAGTAAATTCTAGCTCAAGTATTTCCTAGCTTGCATCAGAACCTAAAACTTCCCAGACCTACTCCATCTATTCTATAATAGATTCCATAATTAAATTTGTTCACCTTGGTCACAGAAAAACAGACAAACAAACAAACAAACCTAGGGTTGGGGGAGGGGAAGTTGTAGGTAGATTTTGATTGAATACAGGGAAAACATTCCCAATACAGAACACTATCCAAAAATATATTCCTTAGATCTTCAAGCAGAGTTCTACACTTTGGTAAAATTCAAAAGAGGATTCATGCATTAGGTTCTCCCTGAGATTCTGTAATTTGAGTCATACAAGTTTTGAACATCTTCTAGCCCAGAAAATTGACCCTTTAGAAAACATGGGAGATGACAGTTGGTATTTGCTGAAGTCTCCTGATAGCATTCACAAAACAAGATTCTTTGTGGACTTGATAGTGCCTTGCCCCCTTTGTTATAGTCTAAGGCAGCTTTTCTAACCAGGAGTGCTCATTCTTTTTGCCAATAGGTATCAAAGAGTCTTTTATTATCACCATAGATCCCATTTCTGTCTCATGCTGAGATTTACAGAGCACTTTCTTCATCATAGGCACATGAGATAGATGACATCAAGAAAATTCTCATTTGACAAAGAAGAAAAATAGCTGGAAGAGAAATTATTTGCCCAAGATCATATCAAGAATAAAATACTTAGCCAGAATTTAAACCTAGTCCTCCAACTCTAAACTCTATTTCCTCTATATTATGCTGTCTCCTTTTTTTTTTTCAACTCTCCCCAAACCTGAATTTTATACTCATTTCTCTCTAGAAGGCCCTGGAAGAATTGTACACTTACTCATTTACTAATTAAGGTTTTCTCCCTCTGCCAGAAAACACCAACTAATGATAGAAGGAACTGTATTTTCTGTGTCCCATTCAGTTCTAAATGAAGTCAGGAAGAAGACCTTAGAGGGTCAATTCACTTCAAATTATAGCAGTTGTTGGACATAAAATCCATCTTGCTAATCATTACTTCCTGCTGTTTCTTCCAAACACCCACCATCAGCTGGGTCTTAATTTTGCCAGTGATTGGGTGTTGCATAGGTCAAACTGAGATCTGTTAAAGGCCTTAGGTTAAAATGGCTAAAGTATCCCACTGCTTATAGGCCATGTTGAGTCATCCTGACCTATATCTTGCCACTGAACCCAGATGGCTCCAGAGGAGAGAATGAGATTGGAGATTTTGCCTTTCCTCACTTACATCCCTGATAGTATGGCTATCTTTGAAAAATGAAGGACAAACAGAAAGTAAACTACCTTTGAATATAAGAAAAAACAATCAGAAGATTTCATCATTTTAAAATTTAGTTTCATAATACACACTGGGAAATTTGGGGGATTCTGCTTCATTTGGGAATAATAAATCTCAATTATTCCTGCTGATATCCTTATATATATATTTTTTTTTTTGCTTTTTGCTGAGGCAATTGAGGTTAAGTGACTTGCCCAGGGTCACACAGCTAGGGAATGTTAAGTGTCTGAGACCAGATTTGAACTCAGGTTCTCCTGACTTCAGGGCTGGTGCTCTATCCACTGCGCCACCTAGCTGCCCCAATATCCTTATATTTTGATCAGCATTTTCCTTCTTGCTCAGATAATATTTTTATTTTCAAACAGGAAGTATCAAAATAGCCATTTCCAAGTGATTTTGGTTGATTCCCTAGGTCATCTCTAACACAGGCTGTAGGATATTTCTGAATTTTTAAGGATGCTAAAGGGCAGAATAATTATCTTCATGATGTAGAGTATTTTTTAATCACTTGTCACTATTCATGTTGATAAGGCCTACTGCTCTTCACAAGTATGAAAAGAGAAATTATCAAAAGATAAAATATGATTGGTCTTATCAAAATATTTAAAGTGAGAAAAACTTGTCTTTTATGACTCCAACATCTTTGACATCATTTTTTTCCCTTGGTCATTGTCTCTTCTCTCCTTCTTTCTTCCATTCTCTCAGGGTTCTTTTCCCCTTTCTCTTGGACAAAAATTGAATGAAATATTTGATTCTATGGTATAAATTACCAATACTCTAAAAGGTGCCCTCCTTTCCCTAGTATGTCTTAAAACATGAAAGAATAAACATTTATATAGTGCCTATTTTGTGCCAGTCATGGTGATAAAAACTTATACAAAATTTTTCTCCTTTGATTTTCATAACAATCACATGAAATATCTGCTGTTATTATCTCCATTTTCCAGTTGTGGAAACAGAAACAAACACAGTTTAAATTCCTTGCTCAAGGTGAAACAACTAGTATTTAAGGATGGATTTGAAATCATCATCCTGACTCCATCCAGTCCAGCCAGTCTAGACAGACATGCTAAAATTATTTTTATAGCAATTTATTATTAACCCTGTATCTCTCATGTAGAATTGAAAAAATCTCTAGTTTTATGAATTTCTAGAAGTTGTAACTTCTGTGATACACTGGAAAAGCGCACTAGTTCTTAAATAAGAGAAGCTGCCTTACCTTACTACCTTTGTTACTTCTTGAATTGCTTTAGATAATTCAATTTACTTCTTCAAAGTTTAGTTTCTTCATCTGTAAAATGGGGCCTATGAAATCATTCTTGTCTCTAAATCATCTATAAACTCACATTTTTTATTTATACAATAGTGATAATATTTGCTTTCCTTACCTCAAAAGGTTGTTTTAAAAATCAAAGAAATATGTCTGAAAGTATTTAGGAAGTGATAAACAAATAAATGCAATACATAGACTTAGAGATGGAAGGAACTTTCCACATTATCTGGTTCAATCTCTTTATTTTTGAGATTATTCAAGATCACACAGGTAGGCAGTAACTGAGGTGGTATTTGAACTCATGTCCTTTGTCTCCAAATACTGTATGTGATGTTCAGGGAGGACAAGTATTTCTGTTCTGAAAACTTGCAAAGCCCTTTTTAGGGTTATTCATCTACTTTTGGTATCCTCTTTCACCTGTGACTCCAAGAAGCTCTAGCATGTATGGCAGCCACACCTCAATCAACCATTTTTGAAGACAGGTTATAATAGGTTGAAGATACCTGACAGATGTCAAACTCCTAAAAAAATTAGGGTGATGTCTACCCTAAGAATATGAATACTTCCTTTGACAGAATAGGTGGATAAGGCAAATTTCTTCCAATGGCCATGAAGGTGACTGAAGTAGATATTGTAGAGCATTGAGAGCTCGGTCTGACATAAATGATGTCAATTTTATTCATCACATCCTGCACCATAGCCAGTCATTTTGACTTTTGTCTTGACACTGGACATAGATGACTCTGGAAGAGATAATAAGGATGATGATTCTGAGCAATTGTGCTTCACTTAAATACAGTTCATGCAAGTCAAGATATCTTCAAAAGTAAAGAATGAACTACGGTAATTGTACCATACTGCCTTCTCAGATTCATGAATATTAGTTATGCACCTACTATGCACAAAACATGTTGAGGAATGGAATAATAAATAAGATAATAGAGAAATAACCTAGTTGGGAACATGCCAGAGGCACAGCAATTATTATAATACAAATACATACATATAATACAAATAATACAAAATTTATCACTTTGATAAATGAATAAAAGGCATAGAAATTATAAAATGAGTTTAAGTTAGAGACTTATAGCTTTAACCCAGAGAGATAAGAGGTTTCCTGGAGGAAGTATCATTCATACCAGGTTGGAAAGAAGGTTCGGATTTCACCTAGAGGAAAAAAATTTTCAGGTATAAGGAATGTCATGAGCAAAAGTATTGGGATGGAAGAAAAGGATGCCACAAAAAGGGGATAGTGAAGAGGAGTAGAAAACCTAGCTCGATGGGATCACAGAGCACCTAATGAGGAGAAGTATGAGGATGTTAGATAAAGTAATAGTAAACATGTATATAGAATGTATGTGGCATGTGTACAGTAGCCACATTTTGGAAGACCTTGTTAGGCTCTTCAGAAACTCCATTAAGGCCAATGAGAGAATATGACAAAATATAAAAAGCAGAGCACTCTATTCCCTCTTAATGTCCAGTAGATTTGTAATCTCCATGATAAAAATGACTTAGAAAGTTCTTATTGCTGTCCTTTCTTCAACAATGAATATTCTTTGGTAGGATGCCACACGTTTAAAAAGAAAATATTTCCGGTAGCTGTCTATTCTTTTTTGGTGTGAGACAGTATGTGGATAAGAACCTGCTGTCGTTCAATAATGGATTAAAATCTCTAGGAACCCCAGGTGCTAAGATTTCCAATTCTTCTCCAAACCTCTCTCTACCATCTATAACAGAATGGGAGATTTTTTGGTTGGTTGGTTTGTTGTTATTATTTTATTTATTTATTTAATTATTCATTCATTCAGGCATTATTTTTTTTTTATCAAGGAGGAATGGGATCCTGCTATCTCCAGTACTTCTACCCTTGGATGTCCTTTGCTACTTAGAAGATTAATGTGCCTATCAGATATTCTGGCACTGCTAAAAATACCAATGAAGGGTTTAGTTTCATGTTTTGATAGAAAAGTCTCTGAATTTAGAGTCAAAAGTTCTGGGTTCAAATTATTGTACTGTTGATTTAGAATGGAAAGTGTTCACAGAGACCTAATCTAGGATGATAGTTTTAGAGTTGGAGAGGACCTCAAAGGCTATGTACCTATTCCAAACCCATCATTTTACCAATGAAGAAACTGAGGTTCAGGGAAATTCAGTATTTACACTAAGATCACACATATATTAGGTTGTCAGAGGTAGGATCTGAACCCATAACTCTGATCTCATCTTCGTTCTTTTTCAAGCTTAGCATTCTGACTATTATTTTCTGCCTATATAACTTTAATTGGTCATAACTTTTTTTTTTATCAGACACCAAAATGCAATCAATCAACAAGTTCATTAAAAAGCAATAGAGTACACGTTTTGTCAGGCATACCAAAAATTCATAAAGCCTCAGTAGAATGCAATTTTACATAACCTGAATAAAGTTAATGAGAAAAATAATCCATTACATATGCATATAGTTATTTGCATAAAACTAATATAAAAATAATATATTGCAAATCTTTCTTACTTATTCTTCTAGATTTATACAGGCAGAGGTAGAGACAAGATGGCAGAGTAAAGGCAGGAACTCACCCAATTTCTCCCCCACTCCAAAGACCTTTAAATAATGATCCTAAAGGTAGAGTGAAGCCAAGAAACTGCTCAAGCTCCCCCAGTTTCCCTCAAAAATCATATGAAACAAAGCATCTGAACAGAGTCTGACAGAATGAAACTACTCTCCAGTTCAAGATAGATTGGAAAATGTCAGTGTCACTGGAATATCCAGTTTCATTGGAGTGAAAAAAAATGTTTATTCCAGTTCACAAAGATTCTGGGAAAGCCACTAAGAGGGTCTTAATCACAGCAGATCGGCAACTATGACCCTCGATCCTGGCTTAGTAGAGGAACACATCATTAAAGTAGCCTCCAATCCTAGCATAGAAGGCAAACTATAGGAAACCAGGCTATTCCCTGCAAAAAGCAGGCAAAGATATCTGCTCCTATAAACAGAAGGGACCCCTGTGCACAAAGCCAAGACTCAGAGCTGCACAAGAAGTTTGGGACAGCATCCCCTTTACCCCAAAAGTATAGCCAAGGCAAAAAAGTTTTAAAACAAAGAAGAAATAACAGAAGAAAGGAAAATGAGCAAAAAGCAGAAAAGAACCTTGACCATAGAAAGCTACTATGGTGTCAGGGACAACCAAAACACTATCTTGGATAAGGACAAAATGTCCAGAGAGGAAATCTCAAAATGATATAAATTGATTTTGAGCCCAAAGTGGCTTCTTAGAAATGCTTTAAAAAGTGACTAAAATGAAAATAAGAGAGGGAGAAGAAAAAATGAGAAAAGAAATGAGAAGTTTACAAGAGAAAGTCAACAGCTTGGAAAAGGAAGACAATTCCTTAAAAATACAATTGGCTAAATGAAAAAAAAAAAAACAACAACAAAACACTCTACTGAAGAAAACAACAAATTCAAATTCAAAGGTACAATTAACCAAATGGAAAAATAGATACAAACCTAACTGAAGAAAATCACATATTAAAAACTAGAGCAAAGCATATGAAAAATAATGATCCAATAAGAAATAAATCAGTCAAAAAGATGAAAAAGAATGAAAAATGGGAGAAAATGTAAAATACCTCATTAGAAAAACAGGCAACCTAGAAAACATACACAGAAGAGAAAATTAAAAAATGATTGGTCTACCTGAAGGCCATGACCAAAAACAGAGATCATAAATTAAAACTGCCATGATATTCTAGAAACAAAGGAAGAAATAGTCATTGAAAGAATCTATTGCTCACCTTGTGAAAGAGATTCCACAATGAAAACCCCCTAGGAACATTATTGCAAAACTCTAGAAATACGATCTTTAGAAAAAAAAATACCACAAAGTGCCAGAGAAAAACAATTCAAATATCAAACAGAAACAGTTGGGATTACTCACGATCTGGCACCTTCTACAATAAAAGATTGAAGGACCTGGAATACCGTATTCTGGAAGGTAACATACCTAGGGTTACAACCATGAATTAACTACACAGTAAATCTGAGAATCATCTTTCAAGGGAAGCAATGGATCTCGAATGAAGTAAGAGACTTTCATTTTTTTTCTATTTAATAAAACCAGAACTAAACAAAAAATGTAATCTCCAAACACAGAATTTAAGAGAAACATTGAAAGATAAAGGAAATTACACAAATACACACACACACATACACACACACACACACACACACTATTTAAATGTCAAACTGCATTCCTAGATGGGAAAATGATATCAGTAACTATTGAGAATTGTACTTATTATAGGGACAGTTAGACAGAGTCAGCACATGCACAGAAGGTGTCATTGTGAATGTACTCTGAGGTGTTGAAGTCAAATAAAAAAAAAGGCACAAAAGAATTGCCACAATTGTGGGAAAAAAGGGAAGGGGATTACCATTCTTAGAAGCTTGATCTCATCAGTTTTGACTTTAAGAGGGTATACAAATTTTTCTAACACTACTAAGAAGTAGGAGGAGAAAGAAGAAAGATAAGGGAGTGGCTGGATAGAATGGATGATAGAAACACTAGGAAAAAAAAGTTAAGAGAAGGGGGAGTGGTGTTAGAGGATAAGGTAGTGGGTGGGGTTGGTAAAAAATAAATACTACTAATAAAAGGGGGAAGGAGTGATAGGAGATAAGGTAGTGATTGGGATGGGTCAAAAAATAAACACTACTAAGGACTGGGTAGAAAGAGAAAAAAGTAAATACAGGGGAGAAAATAAGATGGAGGAAATTACAGAGCTGCCAATCATCATTGTGAATGTGAATAGGATGAACTAAACCATAAAATGTACGCAAATAGCAGAATGGATTGAACACAGATTCCTATAATATGTTGCTTACAAGAAACATATTTGACACATACACATACAGAGTAAAGGTAAAAGGCTGAAACGGAATTTATTGTGCTTCAGCTGAAGTAAAAACAAAACAAAACAAAACAAAAAAAAATGAAGTAGCAATTCTAATATCAGATAAAGCAAAAGTAAAAATACATCTAATTAAAAACAATAATGAAAGAAGTAACATCTTGATAAAGGCTGCCATAAACAATAAAGGCATAATGATATTAAAAGTATGTGGCAAGTGATAGAGTATACAAATTCCTCAAGATTACATTAAGCTAGCTACAGGAAGAAATAGAGAGTAAAACTATATTAGTGGGAGACCTCAAACTTCCCCTTTCAAAACCACACAAATCTAACCACAAAATAAACAAAAAAAGAAACTAAGAACGTTAATAGAATTCAAGAAAACCTAGATATAAAAAACCTCTGGAGAAAATTGAATTGGGACAGAAAGAAATGTACCTTTTGATCAGCAGTGTGTGTCACCTACACAAAAATTAACCATGTATTAGGTCATTAAAAAAAAAATTCAACAAATGCAGAAATAGTAAATGCTTCATTTTCAGACAATAATGCAATAAAAATTTCATTCAATAAAGAAACAGGAATACATAGACAAAAAACCAATAAGTAATCTAATTCTAAAAAATGAATCAATCAGCAAGTCACAGAAACAATTCATAATTTCATCCAAGCAAATGACAATAATAAGGCAACATAATAAAACCTATGGGATATAGCCAAAACAGTTTTTAGTGGAAATTTTATATCTCTAAATACCTACATGAAAAGAATAAGGAGGAGATCAGTGAATTGGGCATACAATTAAAAAGCTAGAAAAAGAACAAATTAAACCTCTCCAATTTAATTATGAATTATAAATTCTGAAACATAAAGGTGAGATTACTAAAATCAAAACTAAGAAAACTATTAAACTAATAAATAAAACTAAGAGATGGTTTTAGGAAAAAAAAACCCAGCAAAATAGATGAACCCTTAGTTAATTTATTTAGAAAAAAGAAAGAAAAAACCCAAATCACCAGCATTAAAAATGAAAAGGGTGTTATAAAAACATAATTAAGAACAGAGTGGAAAGAGAGAAGAAAAGTATATACAGGGCAAAATAGGATGGAGAGAAATAGAGTAGGTAACCATAACTGAGTATGAATGGGATGAACTCTCTCATGAAACAGGAACAGAGTGGATTAAAAAACAGAATCCTACAATATGTTATTTACAAGAAACACATTTGACACAGAGAGGCACATTCAGAATAAAGGCAGGAGAAGAATTTATTATGCTTCAGCTGAAAGAAAAAAAAAAGCAGTGGTAGCAGTTCTGATCTCAGATAAAGAAAAAGTTAAAATATATCTATTAAAAAAGGTAAGGAAGAAAATTATATCTTGTTAACAGATAGAATAAATAATGAAGTAATGATACTAAGGGTATATGCCCCAAGTAGTAGAGCATTCAGATACTTAGAGAAGTCATTAAGCCAGTTATAGGAAGAAATAGACAACGAATCTCTATTATTAGGGACTTCAAACTTCCCCTCAGAATTTAGACAAATTTAACCTCAAAATAAATAACAAAGAAACTAGGGAGGTTAATTGAATCCTAGAAAACCTAGATATAAAAGACCTCTGAAGATAATTGAATTTTGACAGAATGGAATACACCTTTTTCTTGGTGGTACATGCCTCCAAACAAAAATTGACCATGTATCAGAGCATAAAAAAACTTTACAATCAAGTGCAGAAATGCAAAAATAGTAAAGGCTTCATTTTCAGACAACAATACAATAAAAATAATATTGTATAAACAAGCAGGGATAGACTAAAACAAATTGGAAATGAAATAATCTAAGTTAAAAATTGCAACAAATCAAAGAAAAAATCCACAGTGTCATCCAAGAAAATGACAAAAATGAGACAACATAGAAAAATCTATCGATTCAGTCAAAGCCTTTCTTAGGGGAAATTTTATGTCTTTAAATAGCTACATGAATAAAATAGAAAAAGAGGCGATCAATAATTGGGCATGCAACTAAAAAACCTAGAAAAAGAACAAAACAAAAAATCCTGAAACTCAAAGGAATGATTAATAAAATTGAAACTAAGAAAACTATTGAACTAATAACTAAAATTAAGGATTTTTTTTTGAAAAACCCAACAAAAGAGATAAAGCTTTATTTAATTTGATAAGAAAAAGAAAAAAAAAGTCACCATCAAGAAAGAAAATGGTGAACTAACCACCAATAAAAAAGAAATTAAAGCAATAATTAGGAGCTATTTTGCCCAACCCTATAGCAGTAAGTCTGACATTCTAATCTAAATGGAAGAATATTTACAAAAATTTAAATTGCCCAGTTTAACAAAAGAGTAAATAAATTACATAAATAGTCCAATTTTAGAAAAAAGAAATTGAACAAGCCACTAAAGAACTCACTAAGAAAACATCTCCAGGGTCAGATGGATTTATAAATGGATTCTACCAAACATTTAAAGAATAATTAATTCCAATACTATGTAAACTATTTGGAAAAATAAGTAAAGAAGGAATACTGTCAAATTCCTTCTATAACATGGATATGGTAATAATACCTTAACCAGAAAGAGCCAAAACAGTGAAAGAAAATTTCAGGTCAGTCTCTCTAATGAATATTGATGCAAAAAATTTTTAAGAAAATATTAACAAAGAGATTACAGCAATTTAGAAGTAGGATAATACAGTATGAACAAGTGGAGTTTATACCAGGAATGCAGGACTGTTTCAATATCAGAATAACTATTGTTATAATCGACTATATCAATAACAAATTCTGCAAAAATAATATGATAATCTCAATAGATGCAAATATAAAGGCTGCTTTCTTTAAAATAATGAGCAGCATCCATTAAAACCAACAGCAAGCGTCATTTATAATGGAGAGAAGCTGGTTGCATTTCCAATAAGATCAAAAGTGAAACAAGCATGCATATTATTTACTACTATTATTCAACATTGTCCCAGAATTGTTAGCTTTAGCAAAAAATAAAGAAGAAGGAATTAAAAGATTAAAATAGACAATGAGGAAATAAAACTATCTCTCTTCACAGATGATATGATGATATACTTAGGAAATACTAGATAATGATCCAGAAACCTACTGGAAATAATTCAGAGCCTTTAGCAAACTTGCAGGACATAAAATAAACCCACACAAAGCATCAGATTTTCTACTTATTACTCACAAAGCCCATTAGCAAGAGATCGAAAGAGAAATTCCATTTAAAATTATTGTAGACAGGGGCAGCTAGGTGGCACAGTGGATAGAGCATCAGCCATGAAGTCAGGAGGACCTGAGTTCAAATCTGGTCTCAGACACTTAACATTCCCTAGCTGTGTGACCCTGGGCAAGTCACTTAACCCCAATTGCCACAGCAAAAAGCAAAAATAAATAAATAAATACAACTATAGTAGACAAAATAAAATAATTAGGAGTCTATCTGCAAAGACAAACCCAAGAATTATATGAACACAATTACAAACACTTCTTACACAAATAAATTCAAATCTAAACAATTGGAAAATTATCAATTGCTCATTATTACTCCAAGCTAATATAATAAAAATGACTATTCTGCCTAAATTGGTCTACTTGTTCAGTGCTATACCAATGAAACTACCAAAAATCATTTTATAGAATTAGAAAAAAAATAACAAAATTCATCTGGAAGAAAAAAAGTCAAAAATATCAAGAGAATTAATGAAAAAAACGCAAAGGATTATGGCTTATCAGTACTGAATGTAAAACTATATTATAAAGCAGCAGTCACCAGAACAATTTGATATTGACTGAGAAATAGTTTTGGATCAGTGGAATAGATTAGATATATGAAACAATAATCAAGCCAGCCCTCCAGCAATATAGTATTTGATAAACCACCAAACTCCAACTTGTGGAATAAGAACTCAATATTTGACAAAAACTGCTGGGAAGAAATAGCTTGTCATAAACTTGACATAGACTTTCATCTCACACTCCATACCAACATAAGGTCTTAATGTGCACATGATTTCAGGGACAAAGGATATAATAAACAAATTACAAGAATAAAGGATAATTTATCTATTAGATCTTTGGAGAAGAGGTGAACTTATGACCAAAGAAAAACTGGAGAATATTATGAATTGAAAAATTGACAACTTTGATTATATTAAAATAAAAAAAAGGTTTTGCACAAACAAATCCAACAGAAACAAAATTAAAAGGGAAATACAAAGGTGAAAAAAAATCTTTTCAGATAAAGGTCTCATGTCTAAAATATATAAAGATCTGAGTCATTCTTATAAGAATACAAATCATTCCTCAATTGATATGGACAGATAATTTTCAGATGATGATTTTAAGGCCATCTATGGTCATATAAAAATGCTCTAAATCACTATTGATTAGAGAAATACAAATTAAAACAACTCTAAGGTACCACCTCACATCTCTGATTGGCTAAGATGACAGGAAAAGATAATGAAAAATGTTAGTTGGGATGTGGAAAAACTGGACACTAATTCATTGTTGGTGGAGTTGTGAAATGATCCAACTATTATGGAGAGCAATCTAGAACTATGCCTAAATGGCTATAAAACTATGCATACATTTTAAACCAGCAGTGTCATTACTGTGTCTGTGTTCTGAGGAAACCATAAAGGAGGGAATGAGACCAGCATGGGCAAAAATGTTTGTTGCAGTTCCTTTTGTGGTAGCAAAGAATTGAAAAATGAGTAGATGTCCATAAATTGGGGAATTGCTGAACAAGGTGTGGTATGTGAAGGTAATGGAATATTATTGTTCCATAAAATGATTAACAAGCTGATTTTAGGAAGGTCTGGAAATATTTACACAATACTGAAGTAAACAAGTAGAACCAGGAATACACTGTAAACAATAACAACAAGAATGTGTGATGATCGACTATGGTAGACTTGATTCTTCTCAGTAGTTCAATGATCCAAAGCAATCCCAAAAGGTGTTGGACAGAAAATGCCATCTGCATCCAGAAAAAGAAATAAGGAGACAATGTAAATCAACACTTGCTATATTCATTTCTTTTTTTTTCTGTTTTTTATCTCTCCTCTGATTTTTCCCTTTTGCTCAGATTTTTCTTTCCCAAAATGATTCATAAAGCAATGTTATTCAAAGTAAGTAAATTTACTAGAAAAAAAGAGAAAAGGGTAAACTTACTATCAATGAAATAGAAATTAAAGTAATAATTAGACCCTATTTTGCCTAACTTTATGACAGTAAATCCAACATTCTAAATAAAATGGATGAATATTTATAAAAAAATACAAACTATCCAGATTAACAGAAGAGAAAATAAATTATTTTAAAGTCTCATTTTAGAAAAAAAATTGAACATGCCATTAAATAATGACTGTAAACTAATTTTAGAGCATCTGAACACACAAAGAAATAGAGTAGAACATTTTCCAGCTGAAGACAATTTACAAGTTTAGCAGAAAAGTTCTGTGACAACAGGGTGGGAATCCATTATGCAGTCCCAGTGCAGTATATGCCAGCACAGATGCAGGCCAGCCCCAGCCCCTTTCAATCAGTTCTACTTCTGAATCATTGGTAGTACTGATAACTTCCAGACCTCTCAGCTAAGAGACACCAAAGAGGACTTGGAAGATCAACAGAAAAAGTTCGTGGAACCAGGATGGGAGCCCAGAATGTAATCCAAGTCCAGACCCATCATGGACCCCATTGTCAGTGAGGTGGGACCTCTGAATCAGCAGCAGTGCAGGAGGCTTCTGGACCTCTTAACCTGGGAACACTATGGTAGACTTGGATGGTCATCTGAGAGAGTTTGTGGCAATGGGATGGGAGTCTGGTGTGCAGTGCCAGCACAGGTTGCATCAGCACAGCCCCATACACAACTCCATTGGTCTCCGAATAAGTAAAGCAAGACTGTTGCTTCAGTATAACAGATCATATAAGTACAGTGGGACAGGGACACTTCTAACAGCTCCAGGACCAAAAAGAGTGCTCAAGGTAAAGCTCCTTGAAGGATCTCTGAAAATAGCTGCACAAAACCTTGAAGCTTGGGACAGTGGACCCTCAACTCTGGAAACAGCGCCTTACTTTAACATAAAGTTAAAAGCTGAGTAATAAGTTAGGAAAATGAGCAGAGAACAGAAAAAAAGCTTCTGACCAGTGAAAGTTATTATGGTGACAAGGAAGATCAAAATACACTTTCAGAAGATGATAACAAAGCCAAAGCTTCTACATCTAAAACCTCAAAAAAAAAAATAAAAGAATTGGGCTTAGCTCATGGTAGGGGTATTTAAATTCAAGTAAGAGAGATAGAAAAAAATAGGAAAAGAATTGAGAGTGATGTAAAAGGAAATACAAACAGCTAATGAAAAGAATGCCTTAAAAAACAATATTGTCCAATAGGGAAAGGAGGTAGAAAAGCTCACTGAGAAAAATAATTCCTTAAAGAATAGAATTGAGCAAATGGAAGATAGTAACTTTATGATAAATCAAGATAAAATAAAGCAAAATTCAAAAAAATGGAAAAAAAATAGAAAAATGTGAAATAACTCATTGGAAAAAGAATGGTCCTAGAAAATAGATCCAGGAATGATATGTTTAAAAGTACTGATCTACCTGAAAGTCATGATTTTTTTTTTAAAAAAGAGCCTGGACATCATCTTTCAAGAAATTATCAAAGAAAAATGTCCTTATATTCTAGAACCAGAGCCTAAGATAGAAATTAAAAGAATCTACTGATCATGTCCTGAAAGATATTCCTAAAAGAAAACTCCCAGGAATATTATAGCCAAATTCAGGAAGTTCCTGCTCAAGGAGAAAATATTTCAACATCCAGAAAGAAAATTCAGGAACTCCTAGCTCAAGCAAAAAATATTGCAAGCATACAGAAAGAAATAATTTAAGTATAGTGAACATATAGTCAGGATAAGTCATGATTTGGCAGTATCTACCTTAAAGGACCAAAGGGCTTGGAATATGTTATTCCAGAGAGTGATGAAGCCAGCATTATAACCAAGAGTCACCTATTTAGCAAAACTGAGTATAATTCTTCAGAAGAAAAGGTAGTCATTCAATTAAATAGAGGATTTTCAGCATTTGTAATAAAAAAGATCAGAGCTGAATGGAAAATCTGACTTTCAGACAGAAGACTCTCGACATTTATAAGGAGGTAATCAGGAAAGTGGTACCATAAGGGATTTAAGAAGATTTATCTGTTAACATTAGTACATGAGAGGATGACACTTTTAACTCATTAGAACTTTCTCATATTATGGCAGTTAGAAGGAATGTATATGGACAGATGGCACTGGTGTGAATTGAATATGAAGGAATAATTTTTTTAATGATGAAATTAAAGGGTGAGAGAAGAATTTACTGGGATAAAAAGAAACATAGAAGTAGAATGATGTAAATTATCTACCATTAAAATAAGCAAGAATAAGTTTTACAGTGGAGAGGGAGGGGGAAGGAGAGGGTAAGTGAGTGAGTGAGCCTTTCTCTCATCAGTTATGCAGGCAACATTTCCTGCTGAAAGATCAGAGGTACCCTTAAAATTACAGACATCATATCCAATGCTCTTAGTTGAAGCTCACATTTTGATGCTCTCCCTCCTACTAACTGACGATAAACACCTCATTGCAATTTAACCAATAAATATCAATTAGCTCCAAAAAGTTTTATTTTGATGATATAGCATGGACAAAAATAAACATTGTCCTTTTAACTTTTAGAGTTATGAGTCAACTTTATAAAAATAAGAGCCTTTTGATTATTTGTCAATTGGGAAATTGCACTTATTTTTATAAATTTGACTCAATACTCTATATTCATTGTGTCTAAAAACCAATATGTCTGGTCATGTTCTCCCATGCTACTTCCCCAAAGTATGGTGGTATGGAGGAGAAGAGATTCAAATATTTTGTAGAGCATTTGGAGCTATGCCCAAGGACTATAAAAATGTGTATACCCTTTTACCTAATAATACACTACTAGGCATGCATCCAAAAAAGAGATTTTTTTTTAAAAAGGAAAAGGATGTGTGTGTGTACAAAAATCTTTATAGCAGCTCTTTTCTCAGAGCAAAAACCTGGAATTGAGGGGATGCCCATCAGTGGGGAATGGTTGAATAAACTGTGGTATGTGATTATGAGGAAATACTATTGTTCTATAAAAATGATGGGCAGGATGCACTCAGAAAAACCTGGAAACTTCTCTATGAGCTCATTCGAAGTGAAATGTGCTGCTATTCTCAGCCTTATAATGATATACATCAACTTTGAAGATTTTATTATGAAAAATGCTATCCATACTCAGAGAAAGAACTGATTGTGGCTGAATACAGATTGAAGCGTACTTTTTTTTTCCTTTTATTTTGTGAGAGTTTTACTTTTTTAGGGGGTAGAAATCAATGTTTTCTTTCAAAATATCACTTTTATAGGAGGGAAAGGGACCCACATGTGCAAAAATGTTTGCGGCAGCTTTTTTTGTAGTGGCAAGAAACTGGAAATTGAAAAGATGCCCATCAATTGGAGAATGGCTGAATAAATTATGGTATATGAATGTTATGGAATATTATTGTTCTGTAAGAAATGACCAACAGGAGGATTTCAGAGAGGATTGGAGAGACTTGCATGAACTGATGCTGAGTGAAATCAGCAGAACCAGGAGAACATTATACACACCAACAAGACTATACGATGATCAATTTTGATGGACATGGTTCTCTTCAACAATGATGTGATTCAAACCAGTTGTGCTGCGATGAAGATAGTCATATACATCCAGAGAGAGGCCTGTGGGAACTGAGAGTGAACCACAACACAGCATTTTAA
>JAJPUD010014927.1:0-28071 GCA_023553655.1 Myrmecobius fasciatus
GTGAGTATATATAGTTTTGATTTAATATAGGGCAGTACAAATATGGCAGCAATGCCTGGAAATAACCAGAAGGTAGAGTATGAGGGACAATAAAGGGAGATTCTCACCAATCTCATTGGAGTGCATAGGAACATTGTAGAAGTGAATGGGGTTTGCGACAATGGATCCATTGAAATAATTTTGATACTATTCCTCTAAAATGCTTATTTTACTTGCAATTTCCCTTTTGTTTTTTATCTACATAACTACTAAGATCAAAAGAGCATACATCGGTTCTATAAGATCTGATAAGTTAAAGACAGAAGTTACTATTGGATTGTCAAAAACATCACTCATTTACATTGGGTATTTAGATTTCTAGGTCATTATAAAGTAGATACTGTGATCTTCTTATTCTTGGAAAGTATTTTTTGCTTCTTCTAGAATTAAACATTGTCCCTACCACATAGAAGTTCCTAAATAAAAGTTAATTGACTTTACTCCCACTCTTTTGTGGATTCCCCTGGATAAGATTTATAACTAGGAATTCCATTAGGAACCAATTCATTTGAGAGTAAAGATGGGGGAGGGACAAAAGTAAGGCTATTCCCTTGTTATATGAGGGTATATAGGAGATACAGCATTGACTCTGAGGAACTGAAAGACCAGAATAATTGAAGGGAACTTTGCTGATAGAAATAAAGATATATGATTGCTGAGTGATGGTGGGAGAAAAAGCATTTGAAAATGGTGGCAGGGCAGGAAGAATATTTTCTTTCTCCTTCTTAGTCTCTATGTTTCAGGGATGGTGAAAGAAAAGTAAATAGTCTTGGAGTTGTGTGGGGAAGAGCAATACATAGATTATCTTCATGAAAAGTCTAGGTTTCAGTGGAAATTAAAAGACAAAAGGAATATAAGAGACCTGGGATCATTAGATCTTATGATATGAATACGTCCAACCTTATTTAATAAGGTTGCTGACTAGATGATCTCTAAAAATCTCTTCCAATGCTATACTAAACTCCTTTCATATTTAGCAAACATTTGAGGAGTCAAGAAGAAATACTTTTAAGCATATCCTATGAACCAGGTAATGCTTGTGTGCTGGGGATCCAGGTACAAACAGCCCTTTCATGCAAGAAGCTTGTGTTCTAATAAAGGAGATGAGTACATATTAAGTATATGCAGCATATATATATATATATATATATATATAAAGTAAATAAATTTAAATTTACACATAGTAGCTAAGGACAAAATAATTTAAGAAGGAAGACACTAGCATTTGGAGCAATGAAGAAAGGCTTCATGAAGATGGTATTTTATTGATGTCTTAAAGAAAAAGATATTAAGAGGCAGAATAAAAAGGAGTAAAATATGATCAATATAAAGGCATGGAGATGGGATATGGAGTGTCAGGTATAAGACCAACTTTGGCTAAAACAGAGTGCAGAATGGGGAAGAATGTCTAATGAGGCTAAAAAATAGGTTAGTGTTAGTTTGTGTAGGATTTTAAAAACGAAACAGAAGACCCTATGTTTTATCCTAGGGGCAACAGAAAGTTATTTCATGATCAATTCTATAATTAAAAATGCTACAACAACAGGATTTAGGATGGCCTGGAGTGTTATAAGATTTGAGGCAGAGAATCCAATTAGAAGACCATTGCAATAATCTTTTGTGAGGTGATTCGGACTTACACAAAGGTGGTAGTCAATGAATGGAAAGAAAAGGTTACATGCAAGACATATTATAAAAATAGAAATGACAATATTTGGCAAACTGATTGGATTTGTGGGGTAAGAGAAGTTGAAGAGTCCAGGATAATGTCAAGATTATAAACATTAAGTACTGAGAAATGGTGGTACCTGAGAAAGAACTGGCAAAGTTTAGGAAAAGATACTAAGCGTTTTTGGAAAGATAATGAGTTCTTATAGAGGAGAAAAACAAGGTAAAATATTTGCAAAAGTCATACACATATACTGAGACCAATCCAAATTTGAACTCATGTCCCCTAATTTTAAATTAATTATCTTTTCATTTCACCACCAACAGAATATGGCTGCAGAGAACATAATAGAAAGAGAGAATATAGGTGGAAAAGTATTAGAAGAAACCAAGAACTGACTTTACTCTTAGGGTAAAACAAGGTGGCAGACACAATGGACCTCAATCATCACTGAACTCTCCTCCTTAGCTTCTTCTTAGCTGATTTTAGGCATCCTGTGGATGTTCACCAAAAGAAAGACTTAAAGGATACTGTATTTCCTAAGATGAAAACATATTTTTAAAAATTGGATTAGAACCTAATGCAATCCAATGTACATTTATTAAATGATTACAATGTGCACAGAAGTGTGGCTTCCAGTGGGACTGCAAAGACAAAAAATGAGTCCCTGATTTTGAAAAGTTTGCATTCTACTGGGGTAAAGCATTATGTCCAAAGATAAGTAAGTGAAAAATATAAACCAAATAAAATACCAAACCAGAAGGAAGGGCAAAGTTAGGCAAAGGAGAGGAGAGAAATGGTTTGAATCACCACCAGATGAATTATGCCATGTACACCCCTTCCCAATTCCCCTGGCCTACTGTGTTCCAGGACAGGTTCTGGTCTCATCAGAAACCACTTGAGAGAAACCAGTTGAGCTCCCTATAGGGCTCAACTCAGGTGATCTTCTGAAATAGGCCTTTCTTAATTTCTCTTGTTGTATCACCTCACCTCACCTTACCTACCTCCAACAAACAAACAACTAAGGACAGCAAAAGCCTATCAAAAACTTACCTTAGCTTCTAATTCAATATCTTTTTTTAATATGTTTCATTTTAGGGAATTTATTTATCACCTCTGTTACAGTATCCTTTATTGTGAAATGATAGGAGTTGGATGAGATATATGCTCCAATGAAATGTAGCTACATATTTCAAGCAAAATGATTATGAACATTAAAAAAAACTCTGCTTTTATAATGCAAAGATTCTATACTTTAAAAATTGTTACAATATTCTATGAATGAATGAAAAAACTTTTATTAAATGCTTACTACATGCTAAATATTGTGTTAAATTCTAGAAAAACAATTCTTATGCTCAAAGAGATTGCCTTCTAATTTGGGTAAGCAACATAGGAAAATCTGGCTGCAGGGTGGAATAAAAGATCCTGGGAGATTAATGGCAGGTTAGCAAAAGACCCAGGAATCCTCTGGGTGAATTGAGGTGTCTCCCTTGAAAGTCCAGGAACCTGAAAGAAACCAGCTAACAATCACTAAGATATTGAGAAACGACCTAGGGCAGTGTGTACCGTAGCCAACTGCTTGTTAAAATTTCAATCAACTAACAATTGGGCAGATCAGAAAAGGCTATAGAAAATGGTAAATAGGTTCTAATTTTGCCCTCTGGAACCCACAAAATAAAAATAATTTCTATTTTAAATAAATGAAGATACCTATCACTTTCCCATTTCTCCTACGGCTCCAATTTTCCTCATATCTTCTTTATGTCAAATATCTACATTTTCTTGAATCGATCTTTGAATCACTTGGGTTCTGTTCTCTCCATCTACATCAATGTCTTTTCTAAAATGTACATAGTAATCAGACTTGATTACAGTATTGTAAGGGGATGACATCAATCAGACTACAATAGAATCTTCATCTCGTGTGTTCTGGAGGAATTCAGCCAAAGAACATATTAGTTGTTTGTGGCCTGACATGACATTCTGTGGATTCATTATGAGCTTAAAGTTCAATAAAATCCACTAGTCTTTCCTGCACAAACTGATTTCCAGCTATACTTTTTTGGGTGGTTGTACTTCTCAATTTGGGTTTCGGCTTTCTAATATTTTCTCCAACTTGTTAAGATTTGATCCATTCTACCCTGTGAACTTAGCTTCTTATTCTGAAAGACTTAGTTATCATATCTATTTATTTGATAAAAATGAAATAGAAAAACATGTTCAAAAATACCTAATCCTTACTTTTTAAGGATGGCTGTTTAAAAATAACTCAAAAAGGATTAAATATTATATAGTTCTGCTTCATTCTATTGGTGAGAGGGATAGGCTTCAAACTCTGTTTTATCTTGGATAAACTAACTTTTCTGGCTCTACTTAAATAATGAAGCAGGTAGACTAGATGACCTCCAATTTCACTTCTATCTGTGAATTTATATTTAGAATTTATTATTTTTTCACATTACACAACCAGAAATATAGTAGAGATAGCTGCCAGTTCTAAGGAAAGCTGATAGTTAAATATTCAGTATGAGCATTTATAACTTTCAAACAAGCAAAGCAACAAATAAGGGCTCGACTTAATATTTTGTTCATTATTATGTAGAGGGTGTTAATAATTTTGATATTGTTTTGATAACTTTTTTCCTTTTTCTGAAGAATAATTTATCAGCACTTCACTGCTATAGATATATCTTTAGTGTGCATATAAATGATAGTTCCATATTGTAGTCAATCCTAAAAAATCCTGATCAGCACCCTGAATGCAAAGGGTGATTTAATATCTCACATTTATATAGCTTTTGAAGGTTTGCAAAGTGCTTTATAAAGATTATCTCCTTGTGTCCTTATAAGAATCTTAGAAGGGACGAAGCTATTATTATTTTGTTTTATTGAGAAGGAAACTAACAGACAAAAATCAAGTGACTTGCCCATGGTCACACAATAGTTAAGTGTCTGAGATCACATTTGAACTCAGATCTGAATTTGTATGCTATTCCCTCTTCCAGCTGCCTGTGGCTTAACAATATTCAAGGTGTTCTCTATACCCAATACATATAACCAAAAGAACCAGAACCAAGTACTATTGTGCTATAAGTCCAGTCTTGGTCAGTGTAGTTTAAAAAGCTATACCTGATTTCACCTGATTTCACAAAGACTTTGGTGTTAGAATATGAATTATCTTACAATTGTACAATTAACATTTCAAATCCATGAATAAAAACAGTGAGAAAAAAGCTTGCTGAACTAAAAGGGACAAATTCCTTTTCAGTGTTAGAACTGTGACTATTAATGTTAAATGCTTTCAAAATTATGTTGGCATTATGTTTTTCTTCTAACAAAAGAAACTTTTTCATCTTTTTGAACAAGCATGATTCATTGGGCATCAGATAATCTTTAAATATTAAAATGATTTTATAGTTAATGCATAAATGAAACAAGAATTTTTGATACTTTATAAATACATTTTTTTCCTTCTTAAAATTCATTTTTGCTTAACTCGTGTGAGAAAACTGCATAGAAAGCATTCCTTTTAGTTACTTAAAAGCCAGCTCACTCCAAAAATATTTGGAGAGCTCTGACAAAATCAAAAGGCAGTAGTTTATCCACCAATTGATATTTTTGAAATTAATTATTAGCATTGGAAAAGACAGATTCTTTGGAAGAACAAAATCAAATTTATTTGTCCCACTTTTGTTTTATAATATGTGCATGCATAAATACATAAATATGTATACTAAATATATTGATATGTAAATAATTTGGGGCATATTAAAGACTCTCAAAACATGTGTGATTGAACAAAATATAATTCTTTATCATTGAATAGTCTGCATTGGAGCAATAAAACCTTTAAAAGATTATGTTTTTATATTTTCCCCAAATGAATCCAGACTAGGATTCTACAGTGTTGTACTAACCAAACTTTTGTTTCTATTGTATCAAATTGTAATAATGTATAAATGTACTTTTGTTCATAATAAAACCAAAGAAATGTTATTCTGAGATTTTATTTGTGTATTTCATTTATTGTTAGTCAATTCACTGCTCTCTGTTCATTGTTCATCTATTCTCAATCTCTTTCTATGCTCTTCCTCCCTCAACCTGCAGTTATGTTATTCTACTTTTTTTTCTTTCTTTCTTCTTTTTTTTTCTTGAGGCATCCCTGAGGCTTATGCCTCTCTGGAATTCCCTTTGTCTCTTCTTGCCCCTTCCCCCTTCAGCAGTTTGCTTACCATGCATTCTTTCTCTCTCTCTCTTTTTTTTTTTCATTTTCAATATTTGCTCGCTATTTCTCGTCTTCATTTGAGTTCTTTCTTATTTTTACTAATTTTTTATTTCTCTTATTCCTTTGTTGCTTTTTATTTATCTCTTTTATATCTTTTTTCCTTTTTATGTTCTATTATTCTCAGTGTATATTTGCTTTTTTCAAAATTCCCCTCTTTTGCTGTCTTTTCTCTTAGCTTATCAGAATTGTCTTTTCCTTCCTGATTTTTCAATTTTTTCCCTTGGTTCCCTTCTGTGGCTCTTTTACTTACCAATGAATATTTAAGCACCTAGCTTTTAGGACATAATAATAATAATAAAATTTGGATGAAGATTTCAGGGAAAATGATAAGAGAGCCCTCATTGTTGCAACAGCTTCTCTAATGAACTTTACAGAAATCCATTCAAAGAATTCTGATAAGAAAATGGAATATTTCCTCAACTGTTGAAAATTATTATAGAGATGCAGATATATAAAGATATATATATGTATACAAATGTACACAGTACAAACATACATATAGACAGCTACATTCACACATATATGCATATGTATGTGCATCGTGCAGAGTGTTTGTCTAAATGTAACTATATAGAGAAAGACATTGCTTACTTGAGGGGCTGAAATGATATTAGTAACAGAGTCCAGCAACTGCATTCAGACTTTCCTTTGATGGAGTTGATTTACTATTTCTGTCTTTGTCTATGTGATCCAAGGAAATCCTAATAGAAGCCACATGTTTTGTGCATACCAGAAGCTTCTCACCTTTTATTGGTAGGTACGTACTCTGAATTTCTCTGGGTGTAGTGGGGGCAAATTGTCATCATCATTGTCAAATAAAATTTATTAAGCTTTTATAGACTCACAACACTGTTTTTTTTTTGTTATTTCCAGAAATATTTTCTCAAAGCCTCATTTATAAAAGGTGTTGCAGACAAATAACAAACGAATACACTATTAATCTTTATTTCCACCATGACTATTTACTAAGTTAAAAATTTGAGAAGCTTTTTCATAGCATATGATCTTTGATATAATATGGACATCAAAGGAAGTCAAAGATCTGAGAATGTGATTGTTACAACTATAGCAATAGTTGTGAAAACTTGGTTTTTACTTTGGGGGTTTCATGAGGGAAGCACTGCCTTATTTAAGGAGATTCTTATAATGATAACATCCAGATTCTTAGTCAAATCCAACTTACCTCATAAAGTGGAGGAGGGAAGAAAAAATTTTCCTACATTTCTGATACCTTTCTGTCTCTCATGGCATTAATTTCATCTATTACTTTCTAATAATTACTTTTTCTTTCTTTACAAATAATATGAATATTAAATCTTCAAAAATAAACCCTCCAAGAGAAAAAAAAGGACCACATATAATTTACACATGCACACATGTGATCGACTACTTTGATAATTGAATTTGAAGATTTTAAATACATATCTAGATACCTTTAAGTAGATTAACTATGAACTAAAAATAAAATATATACACATACATGCATAAATACACATATGGCTGTAAAACATATATACATGTGTTTATAAAATATGGTATATTTAGAAGCATGACATTTGAAAATATGGTATAGGGTTCAGATCGTGTAAGTCTGAACTGCAGTCTTATTATGAAAGAGAAAAAAGGGGATGTGGTTAGAAGAAATTGAGTGATGAGTAAGAGATGGAGATCCTAAAAAGCTAGTATTTCGAAAAATTTTTTAAAAGATGCTCACTTTATCAAAGAGGTTAGAATAGACAAATGAAACACTCTTTCAAAAATTACATTTTGACATAAGAACAGCCTAAATTCTGGAAACAAGAAATAATGACTACTCAGTTCAGTTATCAAAAGTGAAATTTGCAAACATTTATTTTTTTCTAAAGATATTGTCTGACATTTACCTTAGTTGGCAAGGTAAATACAGTTCTCTAGGAGAGAAAAATAAAAAAAAACAAAAGAAAAAAAGAGGGGATAAATATGCTTAATTAATTTCCATCTGCTGTTTAAATGCAATTAAATCATTGCCATTCTTTAGCAATTTCATTATTTCATTATTAGTCTGAATGATATTATTACAGAGAAGGTGTGTATTCATGCATTCATGTGTGTATTTGTATGTGTATATAACCAGAGAGAAAGACAGACAGAGACAGACACACACAGGCAGAGGTAGAGTCACATTGGTTGCAGATTTTATTGATGAACAATTATTATTTATCCAGAAGTTTTATTTTTTGAAACAGGTGAGTGGGAGAAGAAAGGTCATCAAAAATAAAACTCTTAAGAGCTAAAACATTTTATGATATGTCAACATAATTTACCTCTTAATGTATGCATTTTAATATATTCACATAAAAATAACACAAATTTATCTACAAAGATTATATTTTGCAGGGACAAAAGAAACTTTAACTTAACAAATTACCTTTAAGGTAGACATATACTTTACTGTGGAATTGCCTAAGGAGTTTTCTTGACAATCCTAAAATTTTAAATGCTATACTAACTTTTAAAATCCAGTATGATAGTTAATTTTTGATTTAGACTACAAGTCCTTACTTGATTTATGGCAAAATCTGCCGACTCCATTATATTTAATCTTTAATATTAGAATTCATTTTGATAGTAAAATAAGAAAAACTAACTTTTAACAACATAGAGTACAATTTCTCTCATGGAATTTTTGAGAATGTTGATTTAAATGTTGATTCCCACAGGGATTTCATAGATCACCTATATTATATGAGATTACATATTGCATATAAACATATATATATATATATAAGCATATACATATAAATACATACATATATTTTAGGACAAATTTTAAATTTATCATTCAGGTACAATAATCCTGGAGTTTTATTTGAAATTTCAGAAGACATAGTTTATTCTATACATTGACCTCCCATTGACTGAAGAGATACTGAGTAAAAAGTTCAAAAAAAGGTGAATGTATTAAGCATCAGTTGCTTAGTAGATAAAATTTAGCTGACTCTTAAGCTATTTAAATAGTATAATAAGGATTTATGAAACAAAAATTTGAAAATTGTGTTGTTTTTTGAAAGAAACAGTCTATCTGTACAAATATAACTCTATTATTCAAATTATCCTATAAGGATTTCTAGTAAATATTCACTTATAGTTATTATTTTTCTGATCAATGACTTTGCTTTATTAGTAGCATCTTTATTCATTTACTGCCCATAAATATTAAAGATAATCAAATGCAGATATTCAAATAAAATGCAAATATATTCTGGACCATATAAATTTAACATCATTTTACTTATATGACATTAGTTATTTTTAAATTTTAGATTCTGAAGGCATAATCAACATCCTGATTTATAATTTATACAGCGAAGACACTTTTAAAAATTTACCTTTATAAAATATTTTTACAGTCAATTTTTTTTTGTATTTTTAAAAGAAGAAAGTCTATGGATTCACATTCATTGATTGTTAAAGAAAGAATGGAACTTGTGACTTTTCAAGTTAAGTACCCTTATTTAACATGTGAGAAAACTATGTAACAGGGAGGTTAAATGACTTTGTTTTTTCCCAAAATTACTCTACAAATTAGTGACAGAGGAATGATATGGACTCAGACTTCTTAGTGTCTTGGCTTGTGCTTTTCCACACAAGGAAAAAAAATAACACTTTGGTAGTAGAACTAGTTAAGAAAAAAAAATTACTTGGGAGATATTTTCTAATTGTCAATCTGAGTTTTTTTTTTTTAGTGAAAAGAGTATATTATCATATTTATTAAAGAATATTGAGCAATTCAAAATGGATTGGGTCTAAGAGGCTTAAAATAGATGCCATACACAACCAACCTTAGCCATAGTTTCTGGCAATGGGTGTGCCTCACATAGTCAGTAATTCTGGTATAGTATGTCATTCAATGTCTTCACATTATATTATAAATTTGACAAGACTTCTTTCTCTCCCAGATTCAGAGATGGAAATGACTATAAAGTACTTTCAAGCCTTAGATGTCTCTAGCAGCAAATTGTCCTGAATGGACAAGCAACAAAGCAGAAGCCACGAAAAAAAAAAAAAAAAACCAAAAAAACAAAAAGAGAGACAAATCAGAGGTTTTGTTTCGTAATCTCATTCTTAGTCTTAATACATTTTTTTTTAAAGAAAAAAAAAACTGGGCTTCACTGTCTGGGGATGAAAGAAATGTAAAATTAGAATTTAAAAATGATCAAGGCTGAATAAAATTTGTCTAGATCCTTTTTCTTCCCATCGCCTTTTTTGTCACTGAAATACAAATGTCATGAATGCAAGAATAAAACATCTCAGGCATTAAGATTGCATGATAGCTCATTCACATGACAATGACTGCAGGGAGGTTAGGGAACATTTCTTAGAATGTAGCCATTCTTATAGCCAAAGATGATAATGACAGGGAGAAATGGTGCAAAATTAACCAATTCTTGCATCTTTAGAAAGCAATCTTATGAGTCCCCTCTTATACCTTATTATATTGTATATGAGAAGGGAAGAAAAGGAGAGAAAAACCTACTCTAGGTGCAAAGTCACACGGCTAAATTCTTCCACGGAAAAGCTTGATGATAGTGGTCTGGGCTCTGACCAGTAGATGTCACTGCAATCAACAGAAAGTTCCCTTGTCTGGGAAGGAATAACGTTAGGCTAATGACGTAACCCTAAACACTAAAAAAATAAAACAGAAAGCTCATCTGTGGTGGATTCTGTATGATATTACCAAAGCGTTCAGATTGTTCAGGTTTTAATTTTTCCTCAACGAAATCTGTTTAGCTCTTGCCTTGGTGACTGGAGTGTTTGATGAGGTCCCTCAAAGCAGTGGCTTTATAACACTGTCCTGATCAGACTTTGTAGCTACTGTAGCTGGGCTTCCTTTCTGGATTTATTGGGCCGCTTGCTCTCTTGGCATGTAGCTGGGATTGCTTTTTAACCCTTTCATGGGCTATCACTCACTCTGCAATGATCTGGTTTTGAACTGAATGTGGAACCGATTTCCTTAGAGGAGATGGTGTTCCGCTGTTCTTGCAATTGATTATAAGGATGGGGTTGGAATTGGGACAAGGCTGAGATGGGAGTCAAGGTAGGAAAGGGAGGGTCACAACCGTTGTCATAAACTTCTTGGGTTTGTAGGGATTGCTGTAGCTTTATCTTGCTGATAAAGACACTTGGGCTTTTGCTTTAAGTGTGTGTGTGTGTGTGTGTGTGTGTGTGTGTGTGTGTGTGTGCGTGTATGTATGTATAGAAAGAAGTTTGACTTTCTATATTTTTGTAAATCATGTCCTCTAAACCAAGCCCCAGGGACTTGGCTTTAGCTTCCAATGAAACACTACAAAAATGTAAGACTGGTGGCCTGAGAAGTTCAAAGTGGCAACTTGGTATTGCCATGATTCCTCACTGCTTCCCACTGATTTCTGTGCTGAGGTATGAGAAGACTCCCATTAGGAGAGTCTATGAAGTCATTGCATCTAATCTGACTTCTAGCAGCAGGACAGAGCCCCTTAGTGCATTTTTCTAGACCACTTTCACTTGTCTTATTTTTGAGGGAAAAAAAATGACTAAAATGGCTCAAAGGAGGAGTAAATTTCAATTATTTGCATTTTTATCACCCTCTCCTGATTTTTTTTCTGTAAATGCCAGCTAACTGAAGTACTTACCCTCATTAATTTGCCTTAATTATACCCTAAATTTATTGTCTCTAAAGCTCTATTAATCAGAGATTTCCAATCATTAGTATAGGACTGTACATCCACCATTAAAAAAGGACACTTTGGCTTTGACTAAGGCTCAGTATCTTAGGCAATAGATTTAGCTTATCCTGAAGTTTGTCCTGAGAGTGTTCAGGGTTTTTCACTGTTCCTTGAAGTACTGGTAAAGGTGACAGCCTCACAGATCTCTTTTGTTCCAGTCTAAAAAATCAGTCAGATTTCCATTAGTTCTTATGGTCCTTTTGAAAACTGGGCTTTTATTTCACACTTAAAAGAGACTCTGTTAAGTAGTTTGGGCCCCAAATATATCCTGCCTACAAATGTCAGGCTGGTGGGGATTAGATTCTCTATTCTAAATAGCCTTTAAAAGAGCCAGCTCTCTATTGCTAATAATTTGTGTATGTGTGTCTGTGTGTCTGTGTGTCTGTGTGTCTGTGTGTGTTTAAGAGTGGCTATTATTTGTGAACCTGGCAATATTTTGTGTTCTGCTTTGGTGGAGTTAGGAGAAAAGGCATATTGTTTGGGTAGCAGAGGCATGTAATTTCAGAAACCCTGTTTTGAGAGAATGGAGGTTGGTGTTGGTACACATGAAAGGTAAACAAAGCAATTTGTGCTCTATTTCTAAAATTGAAAGGGGAGTATGGAGAAATGGGCTTTTGTTCAAATGGAAAAGAATAGAAAAGATAGACAAACTTTAATCACCTGTAAAATTTACTAGAATATGAGAAGGGAAAAATACTATTTTAAAAGAAAACACTGAACTGGAGAATGTCACTTTAAACTTTCATTCTGGCAGAGCTTTGCTTGTCTGTATGCCTCCTAAGATCTCCTGATCCTCTCTTTAGGAATTCTTTCAATTAGTTTTGGATCTGTCACCCTAAACTCCCTGAAATTGCTTGTTCTGAAAGATTTCAATATTCCCTCTGATGACATTTTAGATTTTCAACCCATAGGGATGCTTAGTAGTTTTGAATTTACTTGTGTATCCTTTAGTCCATTTAAATCTGGCAATCAAGATTTCTCTGAGTTAAATTTGCTTTCTGTTGAGGATTTAAATGATATTATCCTGAAGCTTTAGCTAACCACTTCCAGTCCTAATCCTAGCCTTCCTCACTTGTAAAAGGCTGTTCTCAGTTTTCTTGGTTCAGTTTAGCCCTTCTCTTAATCTTTCTTTGACTTCTGGTAAAGTGCCATCATGTTTAAAATCGGCAGTTGTAACTCTTTCCCTAAAAAATCCCACTCACAAAGGACAAGATGAGTAACTTATATCACCCTATTTTTATTTTTAATTTAACTAAGAGCAATGGGTAAAAAGAGTGACTGTCAATCAACTCTAGACAGATCTTAACTGTCATCGGATCTAGAATGAATTTGTCAGGATTTTTGTCCCTTCATAGCATATAAATTGTACTTCTAAAATCAGAAATGATTTGGGCATCTAGGTTGAAACTCTCAGACTTTCTATGGTTACTGTTGCAGGCCCATTAAGCAGTGGGATTAGGTGACCTTTTCTAGTGCTAAATTTATTTTTTTAAGGTTTCAGTCCTTTAAAGGTCTTTCTGGTATTGCTTACATTGATTTCAGTTCATATTTAATTTCAGACACCCCCAGCCAGGAGTTATCAACAGATTTTGTTCTCATGTACATAACAGGGTTTCACAGAAGTTAGACCCTAAACCTTTAAAAATTTATATATGCACAGGCAGAAATCCCTGAAAGACACATTCTATACAATCCTATATATGTAGATGGCATGCAGACCATTTTTCTCCAGTTCAAGAAATATTATTCAAGCTCTTTCTAGTGGTCCTGTTTGGCTGACTTACTGCAGGGAATGGCCAAAATTTTTCTAAAATTGAATCCAGATAAGACAGAATTCTTTTTGATTGGACCTTATCCCTGGGTCGATCAACACTCTTCCATCACATTGAAAGTTGGCGATTCACTGATAGCACCAGTCCCAGAGGGGAAAACCTTGGTTTTATGCTTGACTCTACTCTGTCTTTTATGAATCGTGTAAATATAAATATTAAACTGTCATATTTCCCTCTGAGAAATACAGCAGGGATAAAGTCAACAGCATCTACACAAGATTTTGAACTGTTGATTTTGGCTCACGTTTTTTGTACTCAGGCTACAATAATTCCTTACAAATTGAGCAAATTCAACGCCTTCAAAATGTATAGAATTCTAGCCTCTTCTTAGTTTCTTTTGAAAAATTAATTTTTTGATTATTTATCATTTTGAGATTGAATTTTCTCTCCAAAACTTCTGACAGATTCATACTCTCATAGGTAAGAAAATCTCTTTATATGCCCCTTTCCATGTATTTTCATGCTCAGCTAGATTTGTGCTAGATTTGTGCCATTAAGTTTCAGAATGACCCTTGTTACCGCACCAAACCACAATTGTGACTTAATTTTAGTGTAGAAAAGAATGTCAGATATTTCTAAAAAAACAAATACACAAATAAAATCTATTGCTATATAGGAAATTGATGTGAGTGGATGGTTTCCTTCTAAAGTCACCCAATTAAAGATAGAATTAATCCCTAATCAAGTATATGACACTCCATTAGAAATATACACTATTCTTATGGAAGACTCTGTGATTCCATTATTCTGAGAACTTCTTCAAGCTAATGTTTTAACCAGATTTTTTCTGTGCTTGGGAAAAGCATTACAAAATCTTCCTAAGGTGAGCTTCAGAAAATTTCCACACAGGGCATTTTGCATTAAATGTTCTCAAATTAAGTACCAAAGTGCCAAGTACCAAACAAAAGAATGAAGCAAAGCAAAGCTGCCTTCATCAAGGTAGCTTACCAAAAGGCAGATATTGATGTTTTGTAGCTGTCACTAAGAAATTGAAATAGAAATAAAACAACCTTTCCTATCCCCAACACCAATTGAATACTTATTATGCACAAGATACTTCAATTACAAAGGGAAAAAATAGAAACAGATAACAGCAATAATTCATGTTTTCCTCTTTGTTTGTCAAATAAGGAGATTAATCAGATTATCAGATGTGATCAATGAAGACAATGCATAAAGCTTCCTGAAAATCTTAGGGCTCTATAGGAATGTCATTCTTTATTATTGTTATTATTGATGGTAGCATTATTATTGTTGTTGATTTCCAAAGCCACAACCTTCAAAATCTAGCTTTCGTTCTACTTCCATTGGGAAACTTTCCTTGAAAATATTGTTTTCCCACTGCATCATACATCATCAATACTAGTCCCTACTATTTTTCTATATTTAGTCTTAATCTTTCTAACCACTCTGTAAATTCCTTTCCTTTATTCTATATGATTTCTCCCAGCATTTGACACAGGTTAAACAAATAGTTATGTGGCAAAATTCAAGTTAGAGTGCAGGGCTTAAATTAGAGAATGAGACCAAAATTCATTATATATTGGACGAACTATTGTAGACACAAGAAATACTTTGTTCTCATTAAAAGGCAGACAAGGGAGTCAATTAATTCGTTTTCCATTTAATTTCCACTATATCCAATTCAAACTATAACATGAATCTTTTGACTAACTTAAGGAGGCAGATTTTCATTGTTGAGGGTTAGTTCTTTGATTCGTATATAGGGTACCCATTGAAAAGTGGGTGATGACACCTCTCAGTCTCACATCTAAGAGAAAGCATGATTCCTCACATCAGAAATTTAAGAGCTATGTGACTCTGAATAAGTAACTTGGAATTTCATAACCTCAGTTTCATCTTTTGCAACAGTGGAATAATTTAATTACATTATTTCCTTTGCCTTGCTCTTATAGGAGAATAAAACAAAACAACATGCTTTATCTGTTTTAGGGCACTCAATTTATATAAATCATTATTACCTGGTGTCCTGCTTGGCTGACAAAAAGTTCTAGGTTACTTTTAAAGCACAATCCAGTTGAAGAATATACATAAAAGAAACTCTATTAAGAAATGAAGTAATTATATCTGACCTAACCAGATCATAAATAATAGAAAGTATTTTCCAAAGACACACAAGTCTTTTAATAACTCTCTTTTTGTTCACCTTTCTCTTGGCTCCTTTCCTAAATTATTTCCAGCAGACAAAAGAACTGCTCTTTGCTTTTCTTTTTAGGCCCTTCATGATAAATGGAGAATAGAGTAGCAGCATCTTCTTCCCTGTCTCCAAAATTCAAACCACCTTCTTTTCTTGGAGTTAGGGACCCTATATGATTTTCTGTTAAGGTAGATCCATTTCGTCCAGGAAAGGTCATCTAATTCCTGTTAAAAATACTTATATATAATATTGTATATTTAGGGATGCTTTTTAGTATTGCATGCCTATTTTAAGAAATAATTTATGATGTGTTTTTCAAATTTGTACCAAGCCAGAAATATATCCTAGCAGGCGTTCTGCTTCTTCTCATTAAGTTTCTCTATCTTTGGGTGTCTCTCTGTCTCTGTCTCTGCTTCTATCTGCCTCTATCTCTGTTTCTCTGTCTCTGTCTCCCTCTGTCTCTCTGTCTGTCTCTCTGCCTCTCTCTCCGGGCTGTAGTATCTTGAGTCAGTCTTGGAATCAGGAAGACATATTCTAGTCCCAGCTCAGATACATATCGAAAAGGCATTCAATCTCTCAATGGCTGGGTAATATTCTAATATTATAAATTTCACAATCTATACTGGCAAAGAAAATTTCTTCACCAGAAATACTGTACTGTGAATTTGTCGATATGGGGGTTATTCCTTTTTATTGATGCAATTTATTTGCCGAATACTGTTAGGTGCTGAGAATTACAAAGACAAAAATAGAATTGTCCCTCTACAAGAAGCATGGATTCTTTGGGGAGTGATGGTGGTGACAGTAGTAATAATTCAACAATTCACACAAGTACTTTATTAGAAAATATACACAAAGTATTCCAAAGTAATTTAAAGAATCAGGGATATAGAGAAAAGATCAGGGAAAGGCCTCATTTAGGAAGTAGTACCTAAGCCATGCTTTCTAGAAAATAATAGATTCTATTAGGCAGGGAAAGTAGAGAGAAAGTTAGACATAGCCTAGTTATAAGTATCTTGTACAAAAACAGGGAGACAGGAGAAAAATATTTATACCAGGAACTACTAGCAAAACTGTTTATCAATTAATTAATCACCAAGCATTTACCGACTGTCTATTCTAATATAGACATGGGATGCAAAGACACAATTAAAGAAATAGCCTTGTTCTCAAAATATTGACACTTCATAAGTGGGGGCAACATGGACTCAAATAAGTGGGGGGAAAATCTGAATATATGATAAATACAAAATGATTTTGAGCATGAGGGATTAGAAATCCATGAGATGGAGAAAGTCCTAATGTAGGAGGTAGGATTTAATTGAGTTATGAAGTAAACAAAAGATTCTCAGAGCTAGAGGTGAATAGAGTATTTCAATCATGGGGGACAATGCCTGCAAAATCACAGAAAAAGGAAATGGAATGTCCTTGTGTGAACAGAAAAATAAAAGGTCAATTTGTCTGAACTGAATTCTGTGTAAAAGGGATCAGTGTATGATAAGGTTGTAGAGGGCTTTAAATGCCAGGTGTTGTGGTTTATATTTGATCTTAGAAGTAACAAGGAGCAACTGGAGTTGGGATGAGCAATGGAATAGTTTCAGAGATTGGACCTTTGCTTTAGAAAAATCACTGGCAGCTGTGTGGGAATTGAGTCAGAGCATGCTGAAGCTAAATAAGTTGAACCAAATTGCTTGCTTATTCAGTGGAGTTCAGAATACCATAACTCCTAATATCCATTGCCTGAAGTCACACAACTAGTAAGTATCTGAGCCCAGGTTTGATCTCAGATTCTCTTGAATTCAGGGTGTGTGCTTTCTTCCACAAATATTTTTTAAGCATCTGTTTCTGAGGCCTATTTTGGAAGGCACCTTAATCTATAACTATCTTTCTATAATTCACATTACTCCTTTCCATTTTTGAGATCTGAAGATTTCTACTTCATTCTACAGTTGAGTGGAAAAAGTTAAGCAGAGTAAAAATCTCAAATTGTTTGAAATTGATGCATTTTCTTTGGCTCTCTTTTCTGCAATATGAAACTTAATTCATGACAAAGTCTATTCATTAAAATGAGTTTGATGATGACATTAATCTCCTAAGCATTTTGAGACATAAAATGACTCTTGCCATTGATGGGCAAATCAAGCATTATTTCTTTTCACCTTGTCTCTGTTAATAACTTATTATGTAATCCTTGGAAACATGCTATTTTCTTGTGCTTCTGTTTCTCATCTGTAAAAGGTGGTAGTAATTAGAGTTTAATAATAAGATTGATGTGAAATAAGAAGGAATACTTTTATTCTCATCGTTGTATTTTACATTTACAAAAATAATCTTTTCTCTATCTGACTCATAGTTCTTTTATTTTCATTGGCATGGGGGAAAAAGTGTTATTTTTGAGCCACAAAGATCATGGTTCAAGTCTTTCTGCCAGTATTGACCTGTGTAAGCAAAGGAAGGCCATGCGAACTCTTTGGATCTCATTTCCTTCCTTTCCGAAATGAAATGAGTGTATATGGCTTTTGAAGTTCATTTAAGATATATGATTCCATGACAGCTAGAGATACTACCTTCCCCCCTCCCTCTCTTTCTTTGAATTAAGATCAATTCAATTAAAGAAGTATTTAGTGGGGCCCTGGTTATACAAAGACAAATACCAAAACAAAACAAAAATCAAGGAAGTCAATGCTCTTAAGAAGTTTCTTATTTACTGGGAATATACAATGATGGAGATTACTGAGAGTAGATACAGATCACTCAAAATGGGGAAATAGGTGTTAAAGTAGATGATTAATTGAAAGGAATTAATCAGAAAAGAGAATGTCTTAGCTCTACTATGTGCCACTTTGTTTCTTGTAGTAAAAGAAGGAGACTGAGATTCTTTGAGCCAGCCATGTCTACTTAAAAATGCAATACCAGCAGAGCATGAAATGAAAACTAATTCTGAAAAGCAGGGTTTCTGGCCTCACAATGTTAAAATTAGATCCCACTTCAAAGAGTATTCTTTAATTGGGAAACATCCCAAATATAAAGACCTCACTTCCCAACTAACACAGAACAATTATGTTAATTGGTATGATCCCCATGCAAGCTCTGGGTGGATCTAAAATAAGTAGTTGTTTTTCTGTCCTGGGAAAAACCCACACACATTTTGCTAAATTGTATTTCTTTAGGAGAGTGGATCTGATAGGGTACAAGTGTTACTAATTCTATTGAATTCCCTCCCCTCCCTTCACTTTTTTTCGTTCATACTAAAGATCAAAATCCCTAGCCACTTTCTATTTTTAAATGAGTGTTTCTATAAACAAAATGAGACCTCTGAATAAACCATCTCATGAAGATTAGGTTTTCCTGAATAACCACCAAGTCTTTTTAAATTATTACAAGCCACATTAAGTTATCTAAATCTTAAGATATCATTTGGAAAAGTAAGCAATTTTATATTTGGTTTGAATAATTTTGAAAAATCTACAAGAGTGGCCTCAGGAATATGAGGATAACACTTCAATAGGCCTAATGTCTTCAGAAAAGCTAAGTAAGAGGTGGCTGTTTTTGGTAACCAAATATATTAGTGAATTTCAGGCTCTCCTATCCAAAAGATATTCTTCAATAATTTCAATGGCCATAAGCAAATAGTTCTCCAAAACAAATTATGAGCTGTTAATAACAATATGAAAGATTATGTGAAATTATTAAAAGAAAAATGTATATAAAAACATTGTTCTTCTTTTACCTCAGGGAACAAATTAGAAATTATAAATGACTGAAAATTAAGGATTATGATAACTATGGAGAAACACAGAAAGACCTATATGAATTGATGCAAAGTACAGTAAGTATAAACAGGAAAAATATAAACAATCACAGCAACAACATAAATGTAAAACACAGCAGCAACAAAGGAAGAAAATTAAATACTGAGGAATCATAATGACCAGGAATGACCTCAAAGAATATATATAAGACAACTTCAACTAATCATGTTTTTTTTTTTTTTTTTTCAGATGTGGGAGATTGCGAATGTGGAATACTGAGTAGGATGTCACAATTTTCCCCATGATGGTTAGTTTTGCTAAACTTTTTCTTTCTTTAATATGTGTGTGTGCATGTACATACCTATATGCAGGTATGTATCAGTGTATACATACATAGGTATACATATATGTATATATGCATATAAAGAGATGGCTCTTTGAGCAAGACTAAGGGAGAAGAATATAGTTTAACATGCAGATGATAATAAAACCAAAATTTATCATTATAAAAGAAATGACAGGACAAGGTAAGGAAGTAGCTTCTATAGGCATACCGTTCCATTGAGTATAGTCATAGACATTGACCCCTATTAGAAGTATCTGAGGGAGAAAAAAATAACTTTATGCTACAAACCAATAATAAAAAAATTAGTATTTTTTTTTGTGCTGAGGTAATTGGGGTTAAGTGAATTGCCCAGGGTCACACAGCTAGGAAGTTTTAAGTGTCTGAAGCCAGATTTGAACTCCTGACTAAAGGGCTGGTGCTTATTGGTATATTTTTAAGGGGATTCCCACTCGTGGCACCTTCTTTTTGTAGGCTTCTATTTCTGTATCTTTTAAAATATATCCTTGTTCAGATAATAGCTGGTGGCACAATAGAATGCTGGACTAGAATCGATAATACCTATGTTCAAATGCAGCCTCAGACACTTAACTGCCTGACCCTGAACAAGCCACTTAATCTCTGATAGCTTCAGTTTCCCTAACAGTAAAGTGGGGATAATAATAGCAACAATCCTATTGGGTTGTTAGAGGAATCAAATGAGGTAATATTTATTAAAGTGGAAAAAAAGCAAAATTACTGGCATATAGTAAGGGCCTTATGATTTTTTCCTTCTCTTTGCATTTTGCGTCTTTTCATACCACCAATTTCCTTTATAGCTTTCTTAAATCCTGTTCATCTGATTTGACTTTTTTGGTCTTTGTTCAATATTTCTTCTAGCATATTTGTGAAAACTTGGACTCCCTGCAGTGTCTGGATTTGATAGATTAGCTTGTTCTTATTCTAATATTGAGGCTTCTACCATGCTTCCCCATCATCTCCTCATCATACCCTTAGTTAGGTACTCGCGTCCTCCTTGCCAGCACTTCTTTATGTATTGTCTTATGCCATGAGAATTAAACTCCTGGAAGGCAAGAACTGTCTTTTCCTCTTATCTCTAGAAATTAGAACAATGATTAACACATTGTAGATTATTAATAATTATTAAAACATTAAGTATTTATTGATACAAATTTATATAATTAACATTTATATACAAGTATTTAAATTAGCCATAACATATAAAAGGCAATGAATAAATAATAATTATAAGTAATATTGTTTCTTGGTATTAATTACTAAGTTAATATGAATCAATTATCTATTTACCTAATTTCTGTCCTTCATCCTGTTTGGTCTTCTCTTATTATCATGTTCTTGTTCACACTCATCACTATATCTATAATGGACACCATTTCTACTCCCATTAGTTGAGATCCTTTCCTTCTTTCCAAGTCTTATATAGGTTTTATCTCCTCTACAAACCTGTCTCTAACATGCTGCCCCATTCGTCTAGACCAATTTAACTTTGTTTAATAATTTTTTTCTTTTAAATTGAAGAAAATATTATATTTGTTTTAATCAGCCAAGATCCATCTTCCTGTTTTTTTTTCTCTCAAATTCCTTGTCTGAGTAAGAAAACAAGAAAATTAAAACTCATTGCAAGCATGAGTCATCAATCAAAACAAATATCCACAATGTTCATGTCAAAAAATATTTGTGTCATTCATGAGATAAATGCAGAATGATACCTTCATCTGTTCATTAGGAGGCAAAATGTCTCATGATTTTTTTTTCTGGAATCATGGGTTAGTATGCTAAGAATTTAGCACAATAATATTCATTATATTTATATACCATGTTATCTATCTACTTACTACTTTATAGCTACCTCCTCAGTTTTCCATCTGATGCCACCTCAAAAAAAAGATTTTTATATCTTTAGACTTTATTTTGTTTAGAACTAATCCCTCCTTTAAACTACCCTTCCTCTAATTTCCTCTTTCTCTTCTCTATTTTTCTTCCTCTTTCTTCTTTGAATGAAACATATTTATATACCCAACTCTCTGCTTGTATTCTTACTTTTTCTGACAAGTTTAGATGAGAATGAGGTTCAAGTGTTAGCTATTCCCCTACTCTGCTCCTCCTTGTTTGTATAGAAATATTTTTGTGTACTCTGATTATATGAAATACTTTTCTCTAATTTTCCTTTTCTTTTCCTTCCACTGTATTTCTCTACCTCTCTTCTTTTCCAATTCTTTTCTTAAGATCATAAAGACATAACAAAATCACTCCTAAACATTGTCAAACTGGAGTCCCCCTATAGGGGACATATATAACATCTTCCATATTTGTATATAAGCAGTTTACCCTTGTTTAGACTCTTATTATTGTTCATTCATGCTTAGCTTTTGGTCTTGCTTTTGAACTTTGGAATTTCTCTTTAACAACTACTCTTATCTTTTCATGAAGAAGGCTAAGAAGTCTTCTCTTTCATATAAGATCTATTCTTTCTCTTGTAGTATTATATTGTTTAACTGGGTAAATTATTCTTGGCTATAAGTTTATATCTTTTGCCTTCAGAATATCACATTCCAAGTTCTCTAATTCCTTATGTTGATATCTACTAAGTCATGTATCATCCTAACTAGGATTCCTCAATTGCAGCAGTTTATCTTTGAACTAGAAGTTCTAGATCTTGTTCCTGGATTTTTTTAATTCTGAGGTTTCATTAACAAGGAGACTGGTAGATTTTATTTCCACTTTTCTTTCTGGTTTTGAGAAATCTGGATAATTGTACATTAAGATGTCTAACTTTTATTTTTTTGGGGGGGTTATGACATTTAGATAGTCCAATGATTCTTAATTTTTTTCTCTTTCTGCTTTTCAGATCAATTATTTTTGCTATGACACCTTACATTTCTTTTTTTTTCCCTTTTGACTTTATTATTTCTTGTTGTTTCCTGAATTCATTATTTTTTATTTGGCATATTCCAAATTCACTTGGGCAATACTTTTTATCTTTTGTACAAAGCTGTTAATTCCCTTTCCAATTTTTTCTTCCATAGCTCTCAATTTTTTTTTCATTTTTTTCCTTTAGCTCTCTCATTTCATTGACAAATTTGTTTCACTCTTTAAAAGTAAACAATTAAAATGACTATTGCTTCATTGATTCCAGGAATTCTACTTGAATTTGTACTGAAGTTTTCTTTTTTTTTTCTGAATCTGTATTGTGTATTCCTGTAACCACAACGCCTTTTTTGTGAAGGGATAATTTATTTTTCATCTGTCCATTCAACCTACTTCCTAATTTCTGACTAGATGTTAAAGCGTGGTTTTGTTACATATATGAAGGGAAGGTATGGGCTGGTCCCATTGCTGCTTTTTTGGGTTATTGAGTGTTTTATTATACCATGATTTCCAGGACAGCCTAGGACTTTGCAAATTTTCCCTAATCCCAGAGTGGTCAGATCTAGGGCAAACTATGATTGTTGTTCCCTTATGCTGAATTTTATAGATGCCTGACCCAAATCTGGATCTGTGCAAAAGCAGACTTTTGGATTATACTCTTAGTTAATCAGCTGGAAAGCTCTATTGGTTCAAAGTGACAGAATAGTAGGTTTTTCTTCATTCTCCAGTTGCGGTTTTGGTTGTTTTTATCTAGGATGAACAAAATGATGGGGAGATTTTGCTCTGAGCTTGGGGTTTGAGCCACTTTTGGCTGCTTTTTGGCTGATGAACTTGCTCCTTTCTCAGTACACTGGCCAGTCTTTCCCTAATGAGAAAATCTATCCTTGTGAATCTGTACCTTTCTCACTATACCTTTGATATGTGACCTGAAAATAGTGGTGAGAGACAAAGCTGGCAGTTTGTACCTGTTTCTCTTTAATGCTCTACTATAGACTTGATGATTCATATTATAATTTTGGACCTCATCTTGTCTTTGGGCATGATCTCTCTCCAAGCTCTAGAGTATTATTTACATGGTATATTCCTGTATTGATCCTGTTGGCAGTGTCTATAGATCTATCCATGTCTCATAGAGACATAGGCAGTGTCCCTAATCTGGACAGAGTTGGACAAATGATTCACTGTGACATTTCCTAAATTTCTCCAACAGAATTTGGTATCTTGAATTTTCCAGATTTACTTGAGGGATTTTGGAGAATATTCCATTGCTTCCAGAATGATAGGAAGCATTGCTTCTTATCATTCCATCATATTAACCAACTAGTATATGATCTTTCCCTTTTCAAATTGACCACATACTTTTCCTATAAAACTTTTTTTTATTTATCACATTCTCATATCATAAATTTTCATGTATTCATGGGGCAGCTAGGTGGTTCAGGGGATAGAGCACCAGCCCTGAAGTCAGGAAGACCTGAGTTCAAATCTGGCCTCCGACACTTAACTCTTCCTAGCTGTATGACCCTGGGCAAGTCACTTAACCCCAATTGCCTCAACAAAAAGGAAATCATGTATTCTGATCTGGAAATGACCATGGATTTTTTTGCACAACTTCCATATTTTATATGGATAAGGAAACTGAGGACCAGAGAGATTAAGTTGCTCTCAAAGAGAATCAATGACTTCAGGAGGGTGATGTCTTGACTCGCAAGTAAATTGGATTTAAGTGATGCAGGACTGCACAAAACCATCAGTCTCTCTTTTAGAGTCATCTAAGTCTAGTGGTAAGACGAACATTGGAACAAATACAGCTATACAGTTTGTAAGTGATGAACATAGGACTTGAACCCAAATCTTCTGACTCCAAATCCAACATTTTTCATCATATTAATCTTCCCCAATTTTTAATTAAATGATTTAAATTAAATTGATTTAAATTAAATTATTAAATGATTTAAGAGAATGACGACATATAATGTTCTCCAGATAATAGGTTATGGATTTCTACATCAGAAATCTCATAATTGGATGAAACTTCAAAAGCCATCAAGGATAACATATACATGAGAAAGAATCTGGTTAGTAACATCCTAACCAGCATGCAACAATGATTAAGTAAATACTACATTTAAGGTATGAATAATGCAAATTCAAAAGAAAACACTAAACAATTAGGGAGATCAGGAAAGGCTTCCTGTAGGAGTGGCTGGAAGAGCAGAGCCTTGAAGTAGGGCAAGAAATTCTAAGAGGCAGAAGTATTGAGAGAATAAATTCATTGCAAGCCTGGAGGAAGACTAACATCAAGAAGAGTAACTGGTAAAATTGCCAGATATTGTAGAGAGGACAAAATGACACGATGAGAAGAGGTCTTCAAATTTAACTATTTGGACATTGTAACCATGGAAAAATCACTCAATGGAATAATAGAGTACAGAGTCAGATTTGAAAAGCTTGAAAAGTGGCTGGAAGAAGTGTAAATAGAGGTAAATATAGACAGACTTTTCTAATTTGTTTTGAAAAGTTAGATATATACAGATGAAAACTTGAAGTGATGGTAAGACCAAGGTAGGGGCTTTTGTTTGTTTACTTGTTTACTTTTAATGGATGACAGAGACCAAATCTATTTTGTAGATAGAGAGGAAGAGTTTTGTATTAGTCTTTCCCATATGATATCATCTAAACCATCTGACTTTTGGTATGACCAAAATTAACCAATTTTGTTTTTCTTAAACACAGTGCTTCTCAAAGATCTAACTTCTACTGTGTGGGGGAAGCGAAAGAGGATTTTTAACAGCTGGTTTTAATAAGTTTCCCTTCATTGTCTGGGGTACTATTCTGTGCCCAATTAGAGAATGGAAGGGATTTCAATTTCATATAGAAACTCCTGATACAGTAACTGTTTTTAACACCAGCAAATGACTTTTTATTTTCCAGTGTTTGGCAAATTTCATAAGAGAATTTTGTGGACAGTCTGTGGCTCCTACATTTGTGGTGAAATGTTTGTTGCTCTTGCAATTTGCCCTGATTGCTTAAGAAAAGAAGGGTTTGTTTTGAGAGGGCTGCTTTGAGTTTAGTGGGTTCCGTGCATATTTAGCGGCAATGCCTTTATTTTGTGGTGGTGGTCCAGATTATGTTTCTTGGAGGCATTTATTGCATTCTTACAAATTACACATGTTGAAGGAAGACTGTCTTTATCCATGGATTATAGAGAGAAGCTGCCCTCTTTTTGACTGGAATGAAAACTTGATAACCTGAGATTGCTATTAAATCAAAGGAAATACATGATAGTATCAGAAAAGAATGAAGGCATGCTTTTCCAGGATATTCATTTTCAAAATTAATATATTTTGATGTTTTAAATATTTTCTCCTTAAATTGAATGCTATTTTTGAGACTTAGAAAATGTCAAAATCTAGACTTGATGAAACACTGTCTTGATTTGTTTTATACTACCCAAAATTCAAATATACTTCAATCCAGTATATCTTCATTAATCACTGATTTTGTCGAAAATAATTTTAACATTTTATAAGTGCTGACCTGCTCTTATTGAGGGAGCTTTCTCATTAGGAGCTTCCCATATCAATGAAATTGCAGATTAAGACTTTATTGATATATCCCGATTTTAATAAACTATACTTGGTGTTAGAGATGCAAACATCAAACAAATTGAACTTGAGGAGGTAACATTTCTTTTCTTTTTCTTTCTTTTCTTTTCTTTTTTTTGGAGCTTGGGATGATGAGCTATGGGCATAAGTAATTCCAATTATAGCTGGAGCATGATTACATGGAAAAGATAGGTCAAGATGAATATTAAGAATGGTTATAGGTGAGAAGGAAAGACTTAGACGAGATATTTCTTAAATAAAGAGTATTTCAGCAGGTAAAGATATGGAAGAAGTACATTTCAGGCTTAGGGAAGACAATAAAGGAAGGCACAGTGAGCATAAGAACAGTATGTAACATGTACAAGGCAAGATAGCTGGTCTAATACTTGGCTAGAGAAGAAAAGGGTTGTATACAGAAATGATCTGCTCATCTCTTTGTAGATACATTTTAGAAGAGATAGCCTGCCACCTTGAAGCACAATAAGAAACTTTTTTGCCTAATAACATCTTGAGTTAGTACAGCAGTAGTTGAATCAGGACCTAGGAGATGAATATGAGAACTACTCAATTTCTTACCATCTCTACTCCATTGTATTTCTCAGTCCTGCATTCAAGAATCTCATCATCCTGCAAGATTGAATCAACCTGGGTATTCACACTATTCCAGTACTCTCTACCCTTCTGATTATGGAGAGAAATGAAGAGCTGTTCCCTAAATGTCTCTTGAATAAAAGTGCCCAGGCCAGCCATTTCCTCATTTCCCACTGGATGCACTCCTTTAGATTTGTTTATTGACAAACTATTGTTGAGCTTATAACTGATAAACATTAGTAAGTAGGATCATAGAGGAGTTAAGGGAGAAAGAAGGTGAATAATATGCACAAGTAAAAAGATGGAACATATTTTGGGAAGCAGAAGTTAAGTTTAGATATTTGTGAGTTGATTTTAGGCTTTGGTAAGAGACTAACATCAAGATATTCATTAGAATTAGAAGAATACCAAGATGCCAGAGTAAGCAGTGAATCACTTTCCCATGTTCACCTCCAGACAGCCATAAAATAGCATCTCAAGTCAGGTCCTGGCAAGGAGAGAAGGCAAAAAAACTCATTTACCCTCACTCAGATAAGAGGGGTACTCTAAAACAGGAAGCTTTCCAGTCAAGTGGCAGCAAGCTTTACCTCAATGAACCAGTAGGAGATCCTGAGCCTCAGTGTGATAGAACAGGTGAATGCCAATAGGATATACCTCTGCATGCCTTGGCAAAGCTAGGGCATGTGCTTTGGTGCAGCTCCAAGCAAGCAGCCATTGTCCAGGGGCCAGACCTCCACCTGCCTCAGCATAGCTCTGGCCAAACAGGTATCCTCCAGCAATTAGACTTCCATGTACCTCAGAACAACCCCAGGAAAACAGGCAACTTCAGGCAGCCAGATCTTTACATGTTTCAACAGTGCTGAAGAAACATGCCACCTGACCTTATCACATACCAGACATCACAACTAGGACCACAGCTCAACACCATATAAGCTACCAAATCCTACAGCTACCAGCAGCATCATCCACCCCTCAGCCAGCAGCAGACATGAGGACTTTGGGGTAGCATCAGTGCAGCACCAGGGCAACAGCCAGAGCCTGTAGCACTGCAACAAGAAACCTGAGACACTACTTCTTCCACATGGAGTCCAAATTTAAAAGAAATTAAAAAATGGGAGAGAGAGAGAGAGAGAGAAAGAGAGAGAGAGAGAGAGAGAG
>JAJPUD010014927.1:28171-39275 GCA_023553655.1 Myrmecobius fasciatus
GGGAAGAAGAGAAGCAAAAAGCTTCTGACTGAAGAAACAAAAAAAGAATCTGACTCTATAAAGTTATTGTGATGAAAGGTAGAACCAAAACACAAACGCAGAAGAAAACAACAATGTCAAAACACCCAAATAAAAATGGAAAGTTATCTCAAACACAGAAAGAAAATCATTGAAGAGCTCAAAAAGAAGCTTGCAAAACCATGTAAAAGAGGTAGAAGAGAGTTTGGGAAAAGAAGTAAGACTGAAGCAAGAGAATTAAGAAAAAAAAGAAGTCAACAGTTGGAAAACTGCTTTAAAAGTACAAAGAAAGATGATACTTATAAAAAATTATTTCAATGATAGTACATTTAGAAGGATCACATACATAGGAGGCATGGGTACAAGATAAATTTGAAAGAATGAGAAAAAATAAGGAATGAGAAAGAAGAACAAACTGTGTACCTAAGGAAGGGAGAAGTAGATGATGTAAATTGTTTCACATGAAGAGCAAGAAAGTCCTATTATTGTGGAGATAAAGTTGGGAGCATGGGTGATAAGCATCACTTGAACCTTACTCCCATCAGTATTGGCTGAAGGAGAGAATAATATATACATTCCATTAAATACAGGACTAGATCTTACCCAACACAGAAGTCAGAAGAGAGAAGCTTAAATAAAGGGAGTGGTGGAGACTGATAGAAGGGAGAACTGATCAGAGGATGTGATAAACAGAAACAAAACACCATTGAGAAGGAAAGGGATGAAAGGCAAAAGAGGACAAATAGGAGGAAGAATAGTATGGAGAGAAATATGCAAGTAGTAATCATACCTATAAAAGTAAATGAGATAATCTCTTCCATAAAATGAGAGCAGAATAGAATAGATCAAAACCCAGAATCCTACAATTTGGTGTTTACATGAAACATACTTGAAGCAGAGAGACACACACAGAGTAAAGGTAAGGGTCTGGAGCAGAATTTATTTTTATTTAGCTGAAGTAAAAAAAAAGAACAAACAAACAAAAAAACCCTAAAAAAAGAAGCAAAAAAACACAGAGAGGAATTCTGGTCTGACAAAGAAAAAACAAAAATAGACCTAATTAAAAGAGATAAGGAAGGAAACTACATCTTGCCAAATAATATAACCAATGTCAAAAACTAAAAGATTAAAAGAAGAAATAAAAACAATCATAAGGGAAGATTTTTACAATTATATGCCAATAAATTTAACAATCTAAATGAAATAAATGAATGCTTTTGCATTCTATTTGCATCTATTGCTTATATCAACAAATCAGGAAATAAAATGCTTAACTCATCCAAAGACTCCAGCATCTGGAATGAGAAATCATTACTTGATAAAAAAATCTTTTGGGAAAACTGAAAAGCAAGAGGATAGAAAGTAGGAATAGTCCTATACCTCACAGTGTTGCCATATTAAGGTCAAAATGGGTACATCATTTAAACATAAAGGGTAATGCCATAATCAAATTAGAAGAGCAAGAAATAGTCTACCTGTTACATTTATAGAAGGAAAAAATTCATTATCAAATAAAAGAGAGCATTACAAAATGCAAAATAGATAACCCTGGTTACATTAAATTTAAAAGCTTTTATATGAACTATATTAATGAAACCAAGATTAGAGGAAAAAGGAAACTGGAGAACAATCTTTAATAGCAAGTATCTCTAATGAAAGACTCATTTCTCAAGTATATAGAGAACTGAATTAAATTTATAGGAATACAATCCATTCCCTAATTGATAAATGGTCAAAGGATATGAACAGAAAATTTTCAGATTAAAAATTCAAAGCTATTTATATGCATATGAAGAAGTGCTTTAAATCACTTTTGATTAGAGAAATGCATATTAAACAACTCTGAGATGCTACCTCACACCTATCAGATTGGTTAATATGACAAAAAAATAAGTAATAAATATTGAAGAAGATGTGGGGAAATTGGGACAATATTTCACTATTGGTGGAATTGTGAACTGATCAATTTGAAACTGCCCAAAGGGCAATCATACTCTGCATACTCTTTGAGCCAGTAAAACTCTTCTAGGTCTGTATCCCAAAGAAATAATGAAAAAGGGGAAAGAACCAATATGTACAAAATGTTTATAGCAGTCTTTTTCATGGTGGCGAAGAATTGGAAATAGAGGGAATGTTAATCAATCAGAATGGTTAAACATGTTGTGATAATAAGAATGTAATGGAATATTATTGTTCAATAGGAAATGATGAGCAGGCAGATTTCAGAAAAACCTGGAAAGATTCATATGAACTGGTGCAAAGTGAAATGAGCAGAACCAGGAAAACATTGTATACAGCATCAGCAGCATTGTGTGATGATCAATAATAAATTACTTCTCAGCAATGCAATGATCCAAGACAAGTACAAAGGACTCACAAGGAAAATGCTCTTCTCATCCAGATGTAAAATTGATGAACTCTGAATGCAGATTGATATATTTTTTCTCCACTTATCTTATTCTTTCATTTTTTTTATTTGATGTCTTTCTTCTTTCACAATTTTGGCTAATATGGAAATATGTTTTACATGATATCACATAAACTATATCAAACTGCCTGCCATTTTTGGAAGAAAGGAGAGGAAGGCAAAAATTTTAGAACTCAAAATTTATAAAAAAATAAATGCAAAAAATTTCTTGACATGGACCTGGGGGAAAATAAAATATTTAATAATAATAAAACAGATAATAGAGAAGAATCTAGACAAACTTGTTCAAGTATAAATTAAAATATAAAGAGTTTATACAAAAATACCAAAGGCTTGTAAAGATGAAGGATGCATGACTGGAGTACTAATCACGATAACTTTACTGAGGCTCTAGGTTCACGACAACTTGGTAAATGTATTAGCTACAACAGCTTGTGAAGATAAGACATAGAAGATCTATAATCTGTATCAATAGAAGAAGTATTCTCCTGGATGATATCATACAGTTTTATTCTTGGAGTGTGTATATGAAATACATCACTTTAATCATCTAGTTCATGAACAAGAATCCCCTATTTAACTTTATCAAGAAGTGATTGATTAGTTAGATTTTATTTAACAGATTATATTAAAATAATCCAATTCCCAGTTTTCACTTGTGGGGACCCAAAAGTTGTCTCTGTTACTTCTAACAGTAGTACCATTTCTGCTATACTGAGCCAGTAGAAATCTATCCTCTCTAATGCATTACTCTTATAACCTGTCAAGTTGTCAAGACATAACTAAAGTCTTCTCTTTTTTTTCCAAGCTAAACATTTCCACTTTTCCCCTCCAATTGAACATTGCATGGCATTAAATTGTCAAGATTTTTCACCATTGCTTTTGGAGAGGCTCTAGATTCAAAACAACTTGATGAATGTCTTAGCTACAACAGTTTGTGAATATGTGCTACTAAGGCATAGAAGATCTATAATCTTTATCAATAGAAGAAGTATTCTCCTGGATGATATCATATGATCTTATGTCAGTGAATCCATGAATTAGTGAAGAATAGGAAATTATAGTGGGTCATCTATATAGAATAGTTAAGCAGACTCTTAAAAATATAGGTTTAGAAATCAGAAAAAAATAGATTTAATTAGGAGTCAGTCATTTAGAGATGGTCATCAAGGGGAGAATGAAGATAGATAAAAAAGTAATTACAAAATCTTAGGAAACAACTAAAAGTTAAGAGGTCCATTTGTAAAATTCTATACTACTGTGTTATTGTATTAAAATTGATTATTGTAATTTTAAATAATAAACAAAAAGAAGCAAAGTTATAAAAAAGAAAAAGAGGAATAATTAGAGAGTTTAGACAGTGGCTCATTATGTGCCACATAATGTAGATTTTTTTTTTATAGATATTATCTTGAGAACCATGATACTGTGAGAAGCATTAGAGTAGATTCATAAGATCACATATTCAGAGTCAAAAGCAATGTTAAAGGCCAACTGGATTAGCCCCTGATTTTAAAGAAAAAAAAAAGGAATCCAGAGAGAAGCTGTAAAAGAGACAAAAAGTACTCATTAAACACCTACTATGTGCCAGGTATTAATTATATTGAGCACTCAAGCTTAAGTCATAGAGATAATTAAAAGTGTTACTAGCATTTTATTCTGGGATCTATAATTCCAAATTCAATGATATTTCTATTGTACCAAAATAGAAATAAAGGAAGTAATATGGCATCATGAAAAAAGTTAAGTGGGAGTCATAACATTACTAGATATCAAATCATTAAGGTCTTCAAATATCTTAATTTTTCTCTATATCCTGTTTTCTACATGAGGAAACTGAGACTTAAAGAGCTGAAATTATTTTTCTTCAAGTGTGCAATGAGGCTGGAACTCTTCTTTTTTGACCTTCAGCTCTATGACAAACATTTTTGTTTATTTGTTAATTTATTTGCTATTTCCTCTATGTTCTCTCATCCTTTTGCTTTTAAATAGCTTCAAGTAAAATTATTTTTGCTTTTGTAGCCATTTACAAAAAATCAAAAGAAAGAAATACAGGGAATAATGACAAAATAGCAAGTGATTAGACAACATGCAAAATGTTAAATGGAGAAAAAACTGACAAAATCAGAGTTTGGAAGGTTGCTCCATTATATGGAAGAAATGCCAGTCTTTTCCCCATTCACATCACTAATGCCTATTAATTTAGCAAGCTATACTAGTTGATGAATTTTACCTCTGGGAAAAACAGAATTATTCCTTACATGAATATTAACTTGCAAATGACAGAAAAGTTAAATGGGATTTAGATTTGCAGTCATACTAGTATATATGGTGTTCATGAGGATTTAACTCAAGCAAAATCTTTGACTTAGAATTATTAAAACATGTTTGACAAATGACATTATATTTGAAATGTATCTTAGGCATTATATATCTAGTCTTTATGATACAGGTGGGAAAATAGAGAACTAAAGAAATGATGTGACTGCTGAAGGTTGCTTGGCATTATTTGGCATCAGTCAGTACCATATTCCAGGTCTCTTGACTCACAATTCAGTGTTCTTTTCATTGCTACTTGCTGCTTCTGATGTAAAATAGGTGGCAACATATGCTTCTTTAAAATGATTATTTAACATTAAAAAAATTTGAGTTTCAAATTCTTGGGTCTAGAGGGCCTTCAATTGACCATTGAATGATACAGTCTCAAGACTTCTCACCATATCAGGTCTTTGAACTACTGAAAAAAGAATAGAAAATTTTAGTAAATAGTAAATTTCAACAAGCAGTTGGAAATACAGGTCTGGAAATCAAAAAAAGATGACAAAGATTGAGTGATGACAACCAAAGTTTGGCAAATGGGCAAATTTCCCTCCCTTCAAACCCTCTCCCACCAATGGAGAGGGCAAGAAATGTGTTATAAATTATATAGCTAAATATAGTTTTAGCACATGGCTTTCAAAAATACTGATGTTGAAGAAGATGTGCATGAAATCTCTCTCCTGGTTTAAAACTCCACATAAATTTACAATTTGGAAAATGACAAGGACAACTTGGATTTTAATTTCACCTATACCATTTATTATGTATGTCACTACTGGTAAATTATATAACATGTTTGGCCCTTAGTTTTTATCTGCAAAAATAAACAGTTTGAATTAGACACATCTAAGGTACCTTCAAGAATTAAATCTATGATCGTCTGGTCTCATGAGTTGAAACTTCCTAAAAATGATGAAAAGTGGATGTGATTTCAGTAATTTCTGGTCTAAACTATCATGTCAGAGCCCATTTTCTTCCACAATATTGACATTTTTTTTTGCAATTTCTTCAAACATGATGATGTCCAGAAAGTACCATTATTGACTGGATAAATTCCTTCTAAAAGCTAATTTATTTACTAATTCTGAATCAGATTTAAGATTATTTAATTTGAGACACTCAATCAACCAATGAGCCAGTAATAAGTCAAGAAATGTAAATTTAAAAAAATACTTTAATCCCAGCTGTGATTAACAATTAAAACAATGTAAGATTTCTCTCTCTCTGTCTGTCTCTCTTTTCTTTCACTTTCTTTTTCTCCCTCTCTGACTCTGTATCTGTCTCTCTGTGTTTCTGTCTTTGTCTCTGTCTTTCTGTCTGTCTCTCTGTTCTGTCTCTTGGTCACCCTGTCTTTCTGTCTTTCTCTGTGTGTATGTCTCTCTCTCTGTTCATCTTTGTCTTCCTCTCTGTCTGTCTCTGTCTGTCTCTGCCTCGCTGTTTTTTTTTTCTGTCTTTGTCTCTCTGTCTTTCTGTTTGTCCCTGTCTCTGTCTGTCTCTGTTTCTCTCTTTCTCTCTGTCCCTGTCTCTCTGCCTCTCTCTGTCATTCTCTGTCTTTGTCTCTGTCTTTCTGTCTGTCTCTCTGTTCTGTCTCTTGTTCACCCTGTCTTTCTGTCTTTCTCTGTGTGTATGTCTCTCTCTCTGTTCATCTTTGTCTTCCTCTCTGTCTGTCTCTGTCTGTCTCTGCCTCGCTGTTTTTTTTCTGTCTTTGTCTCTCTGTCTTTCTGTTTCTCCCTGTCTCTGTCTGTCTCTGTTTCTCTCTTTCTGTCTGTCCCTGTCTCTCTGCCTCTCTCCGTCATTCTCTGTCTTTGTCTCTGTCTCTCTGTCTCTGTTTCTCTCTCTCTGTCTCTGTTTCTCTCTCTCTGTCTCTGTCTCTGTCTCTGTCTCTCTGTCTCTCTGTCTCTCTGTCTCTCTCTGTCTCTCTCTCTCTCTCTTCTCTAGTAGCATAATGGAAAAAGTGCTGGGTATGGACCCAGAAAAACTTGACGTAAAATATGACATCAGATACTTCCTAGCTGTGTGACTCTGAGGAAGTCACTGAACTCTATTTCCCTCACAAAATAGGAATAACAACAGCATCTACATCACAAGATTGTTGTAGGGTTCAGATAAAATTTTTACTTAAAAAAAAGAGGGTAGGATGGTATAGGGCTTATTTGGCATATTTGGCAGTACAATTATAGTTTTAGATGTTATCTGGGACTCCGAAGGATTGTGAAACTTGCATAGAATCATGGAGCCTAGCCGTTCAGGAAGGAAGTGAATCCATATCTTTGTTCCTTCAAAACTGGCTCATAATTCATATGCAACAAGGCCTTTCTGAATCTGGGTTCAAACTATGCCATGGGCAGATTGCTTAACTTCTGATATCTCCCTAGAATTTAATCTATTTTTGTTAGGATCACTATGTTGTGACAGGAATTCCCATGGGTCCTGTAAAGAGAGTCTTCTGTGCTGATGAAAAGACTGAAAGTAGTCCAGGAACAGTTCTATTTTGAACTCTCATCTAAGAGTACTCCTCAACAAGAAAAGTAAAGTTTTTAAAAACGATGTCTAGAATATAAACATGCATAAATTATGGAACACTTAGTTTTATAATGAAAAGGAAAGGATATACTGAACAAAACAGAATCATAAAATGCACTAGAATCTAAGAATTTATCACCATAAGTACAATGAATTCAGAATCTAATATTCTAGTCTAATTGGAACATTTGCAAATGCTTTCTTTGTGCAGGTTATGAGTGAGCCACTTTATATTTTATTTCCCCTGAATAGTATTTGATCAACACCAGATAGGCTCTTCACACATGCCTCAAATCCCCATACAACCAATTGATCAGGTGAAGGGAAATGCACCACCCACTCAATTTTCTGGACCATTCAGGGAGTTACCTTTGTGCTTTAAAGTTTGCTGGAGAAGAAGGCCTAAGGGCCAGAAAACACCTCCTTTTGTACATTTACAAGTTTATTTCTTAACAGCCAATTGAAAGACTTTCTGTGACCACACAGTGTGGACACCAGTCATCATGGCCAAAAGGAGGAGGTCAGAAGATATCAAATGCACTTCCTCTTATTGTCTGCTGGCTTTCTTGATTTCTTTGAAGTCCCACCTAAAATCCTACCTTTCCTGATTCCTCTTAATTTCGTTTGTTGGTTGTTTTTGATTTGTCCCCTATATAACTTATTTTTACACATATATTGCATAATGTTTCTCCCATTTAGCTTATGAGCTCCTTCAGGACAGGGGCTGCCTTTCTTTGTAGACCAACTATGTTTTGGCACATAGTAGGTGTTTAATGAATGTTTATTGGCTAACGGATTTTAGATGCACTCAAGTGTTTGATGGCTGAGGGTTAAAAGGAGGCTGCTTAATCCTTCACACTGGAAAGAAGGCTGACTCAGCTTTTTTGCATTTGTGGAGAATGTTTCCTAAGCATGTCCTAAGTGGGGAACTTTCAGGGAGTGTCAAACACCAAAACAAACAAACAAAAAAAAAAACAGAAACAAAATAATAAGCCCTGAACCTGAACCTCCCTGTTCTGTGGCTTAAAATTGTGCAATGCTTTAAAAATATAAATAAACAAACAAAGCATCAAACTGGTCACTGTTGTGGGCTTTGGCATGAGTATTTGCATGATATATCTCTAAGCTTGTGGCCTTTTTCTTCCTGTCCGTGTGAATTTGGCAAAAGATGCTGAAGTGGCATATTTGCAAAATGAAGCATTTATGTGGTTTTAAAGGCTATTATAGGAAATAAGTTTATGTTGTCTAAATTTACTTTTTTTCCCCTCTCTGTAGTGATACACCTTAACTTTATTTGGGTGGGTTTTTGTCTGTGAAATTCTTGGCCCAGGCACAAAAACATTTTTAATGGACCTTATTTGTGAGAGAAAAGTAGAGATGGAGGAGGTTGATAAATAATTGCATTTTGGTTATTACTAATCTTTGTTAATATGGTCCATGCATGCTTTAGATTCCATTGTCAGTCTCTTTTTCTTTGAAAAAGATATTTCAGGCCTGAATGCTCTTATATTCCTTAAAAACAAATGTAAATAATAAAACAAGAAACAATAATTTTCCTTTTAATACTTTATATATATTGATGTTGTTCTCATTCAGTTATTTTTTCAGTTGTCTGATTCTTCATGACCCCAGTTGGGATTTTCTTGGCAAAGATATTGAAGTGATTTGCCATGTTCTTTTCCAGCTCATTTTACACATGAAGAAGTGAGGCAAATAAGTTAAAGTAATTTGCCTGAGGTCACATAGCTAGTAAGTTTCTGGGGTCAAATTTGAACACAAAAAATGAACCTCCTTGACTCAAGACCCAACCTTCTATCCACTATGCCACCAAGTTTACCCCCTATGTATGATCATAGAATCACAGAATGAATGCTGTTTATATTCCATAGTGCAGACAAGAATAAAAATATGTGCTTTCTTGCATCCCATGAATTATATATCTGTATATAAAATATAATAGTATACTTGTACTAATTCATTAGGAATTAATGAATAAAGCAGAATCTGTAGTTAGTAAAACCTAAATTCAAATATGCCTTAGCTATTTAACCTGAGTAAAACATTTGCATTCTCTTCCTCAGTTTCCACATTTGTAAATAGAGGCTAATAATAGCAACTATCTCACAGGACTTTGCAAAAATCTAATGAGTAACATGTAAAGTGCTTTGTAAACCTCAAAGCTCTCTATAAATAAAGAGCTCTCTAAAATTTTCTACATGGCTATGATGATGGTTTTCATCATCATGTTCATAATTTTTATTTTATTTTTGTGATGTCTGGAGTGTTTTTAAAAATGCTTTGAATCAGGGATTCTTATGGTGGGCTTTTTGGTTTGTTTTTGGTAATTTTTTTGAATTGACTATATGGTGAAGCTTATTAACTCCTTAAAAGAATGATTTTGAATGCATAAAATACAGATTGCCAAGAAATTAAATTATATTGAATGATAATTATTTACTCAGTTATATCTATCTTTCTATTAAAGAAAATGTTTACAGATCCCAGGATAAGAATTCATCCCTGACAAAGTTATCCTCAATGATCTTTTTAAAGGAAGGATCTAGGGCATTTTACTATAGTCCAATTTTTTTTTTAAAATGAGGCAAAAGAGCTTGAATGACTTTCCCAATCCCACAAACAATAGGAGATAGCGCCAGGAACCTAAAGTGAGTTTAAACTGCTGTTGTTGTTCCAGATGTAGTCAGTTTCTAGTAAAAAGTTTTCTCTGAATTTCCTGGAGCTGTTCTGGTTGCATCATGCCCAGTGACATGCTGTTGGCATGTGGCAATTCTTTGTGTAAAACAGGGAGAAAAGACCAAAAGGCAGGAGAACATCCCCACATCTTTGTTGGCTTGCTGCTCTAGGAATGCAGCAGTAGGGGAGTCATGTGTGGTTTATAGAGAGATGGAATAAGTTCCAGATGTTCACCATGCGGCCAACCTTGTATATACAAAAAGGGTTTTCCCAGTGCCTATATTTAATTTCCACACAAAAATATGGGTTTTCTAAAAGCCCTTGCCACATTTCACTGTGTGTCTGCATAAATCAAAATATTTTAGGGCTCCACCCATATGAGCATTTCATTTATTTATTTAGGAAAAAGATGGTGACAAAGTCATGTTTAGGTTGTGAGTTAGAACAGCAAAAGAATAGATTGATTCTACCAGCCCCCTTCTCTTCATCTCCCTTTTTTGTTTCTCATTCGCTTCTTCCCACAACATGTTACTTTTGTCTTTTAGATGAAGCCTCGTTGTCCATATTGGAAACAGCAAATACAAATGAGCCTTATGTTATTAATATTTTTAGAAATTTTGTGGAACTCTTTAAAAATATCTTGAGAAAGTAAGAAAATTTACTCATACAACTTAATTCTAGGACTTATAAAATCTTGCTGAATGTCCTTCAAACTTATTTTTACTGGTGAATAGACGGAACATTTGCCAGATGGGATTACACACACACACACACACACACACACACACACACACACACACACATACACACACACACATATTAATTGTCACCCAAATATTGCTGGGATATAGGAAGCCAATACAAAGAATTAATGTGTTACACCAGAGAGATGATTTTATTGGTATAGGGAACTGCCAGTGTGGCAATTCCCACTCCCAATTAAGATCAGCAAGTGTTCTGCAACTTGGGACATAAATGACTTGAACAGGGTCACAAAGTCAATATTTGTCAGAAGAACGCTGAAACTGGGTCTTCTTTCCTTCAGAGATTTTTCTCTACAATATACCCCAGAGTCTTTTTTTTTGAAGTGCTTGTTGTTTTATCATCTTCGCATCTTATTTC
>JAJPUD010014928.1:0-39268 GCA_023553655.1 Myrmecobius fasciatus
TTTGAATTGTTTCTTTCTAGCTGCTAGCAGAATCTGTTCCTTGGTGCTATAGTCCTGAAATTTAGCCACAATATTCCTTGGGGTCTTAATTTTGGGGTCTCTTTCAGGAGGTGATCGGTGAATTCTTTCAATGGTGATTTTACCCTTTGATTCTACAATCTCAGGGCAGTTTTCTTTCAGGATTTCCTGGAAGATAGTGTTTAGATTCTTTTTTTCATCATGGCTTTCAGGAAGTGCAATAATCCTTAGATTGTCTCTCCTAGATCTATTTTCCAAGTCAGTTGTTTTTCCTAGGAGATATTTCATATTTTCTTCTAATTTTTCATTTTTTTGTTTTTGTTTGACTGATTCTTCAAGTCTTAGTGAGTCATTCACTTGCATTTGTTCAGTTCTTATTTTTAAAGTGTTGTTTTCTTCAGTTACCTTTTTAAGCTCATTTTGTAACTGGCCAATTTGTTCATTGCACTCTTTTTCCACTTCACTAATTTTATTTTTTAATAAATTGGTGTCTTTTTCATATCTCTTTTGCAGGGTATCATATCCTTCTTGCACTGATTTCAGTTTATTTTCCCATTTATCTTCCAGCTCTCTTTTGAGGTTCTTTATGCAGTCTTCCAGAAAGGCCTTTTGAAACGGGGACCAGTGATGGTCGGTGCTGTTTTTTTCTGGATTTTTGTCTAAAGAAACCTCTGTATCTGAGGTCGTTTCTTTGCCTTGATAAAAGCTGTCTATGGTGAGAGCTCTCTTTTGCTTCTTCATCATTTTTTTTTTTTTTTTTTTTTTTTAGACAGTGTGGATATCTCTTTAAGGCAGGGAAAAAAAAGCGGCAGCTGCAAAAAGCTTTGCCCTGGGGCACTTCGGCGAGTTGACTTAAGGTGCTGGGCTGGTGGGGGCTAGGACTAAGTCCGAATTACTCCTTAAACAAGGCAAGTCTGCCAGAACACCTGCCCCCAATCAAGGCAGAGTGACCTGAGTGCCTCAGATAAACTCCAGGTGTTTGGAATTTGGAGTTTGGAGTTTGGAATTTCTTCCATGATGAGCTGAGCTGAGTCCCACCCTCACTTCCGGCCTGCACAGTTGTCGTCTATTTATCTCTCTGTCCGAGTCCGACTAACCTGATATGAAGTTCTCCAGAGAGCTGTGCCCAAATATTTCTGAGTTCGTTGACTTGAAGATCAGTTCGGAGGCTTATTTTATTGTTGACTTGAGAGAAGATCGGAGGAGAGGCAGAAAGTCACCTTTTCACTCCGCCATCTTGGCTCCGCCCCCCCATAATTCTCTCTTTGAATGTGAATGGTATTTTCTATCACAAATCTATTGGAATTGCCTTGAATCATCTCATTATTGAAAAGAACCAAATCCGTAACAGTTGATCATCAAAGAATCTTGTTGTTCTTCTGTACCATGTTCTCTGGTTCTACACAGTTTAGTTAGCATCAGTTCATTGTAAGTCTTTCCAAGCTTTTCTGCAATCAGCTTGCTTATCATTTCTTACAGAATAATAAATTCTATTACATTCATAAACCATTATAACATAGATTCTTCTTATCTTTCAATTATAATGTTTTAGTTACTACATGTTTTTGATGTTGCTAACAAAGTAGAAACCTAATAAGTGACCAAGGCAGAATTTGAGCTATGTTACCTTGTTCTCTTACAATATATCCAGGACAGATTTATAGATACTGACCTGTAGATTTAGAAACTCACTTTGAGCCCATTTGGTCCAGTCTCCCTCATTTTAGAAAGGAAAAAGTGAAGATCTTCTGATTTCAAAAGTGCCATTCTTTCTATTACAGCTTGTTGCTTGTATTTGTTGATTTAATTTTTAAGTCTTTTAAAAAATTTGGATAACTTCTTAATGCTTTGTAAAAACTTAGACTTTTCCTTCTTTTTTGACTGATGGTCTTAATGCCACATATGTCTGTTTTGAGTTATTAGCTTCAGGGCTAAGATTCAATGGTCCCTTTAACATGAAGTTATGTTATTGGTATTAAGTAGAATACCCAGTGGCCAGTGGTGGAACAATCACAGGCAAGGGAGTAGGAAAGAAAGGATGGGAAATGAATGAAAAATTTTAAGAGCAGAGTTGGAGAGAGAACATAATAGGAGAAAGAAAACCAAGCATGTAGGAAAGAAACAGTTTCTAAAGAGTAGCTCAATACTGCCAGTTAATAGACTTTTGAATTGATATTTGGAACAAAAATAAGAGGAATCTTCTAGGTTATACAATTCAACATTCTCAATTTACAGATAAAGAAACTGATACTCAAAGAAAGGAATTCATTAATGGCAGAGTTTAGAGGAGAACTCAGATTTCTTAGCTCTCAAACCAGGGTTCTTGCCAAGACATCAAACTACCCAATCATTGTTTGCCATTGTTTTCTTTTATTTTTAGTTTGATCAATTAAAAAAATATTAAGCACTTTAAGCATAAGGACTATCCTGTTGCTTCTTTAATCTTCCTATATTGTACTTAGCTCATTGCTGAGCATAGAATCTGCTCTAAGTAAATGCTTACTGAATGGCTATTATTTAGAATTTACTTCCTTTTGCCTGGATATTTCCTAGTCTTCTCAGGTGGATAAAGGATGTGGTAAGAGTTTTTGGTTGAGTTCACTCATTGCTAAAGGATTTGCATTTTCTTTTTGTCAATGCCAGCAAACGGCCTCTTTGGCCCAATTTCTCAAAATAGTGCCACTGATGAGGAAGCATTTTCTGACAGTAGCAGGCAGCTGCCCATCATTCTTTCTTATGACTTTGCCCACAAGAAAGGGTACTTTAGCAAAATGACTGGAATAAATGGAGCGTTTTTCAGGCAGCTTCCTCTAAACTCATGCATCAGTAGAAAGTCACAGCAGTTGGTTTGGTGGACAAAAGCAAAAAAAAAAAAGACAGAAACTGCTATTATGAAATGCAAAAAGTCAATTTGAATGTCAGTGGCTAAGGCAGGGGAGACAAGCTGAAAGGAACTGCTGCTTGAGGAAATGAAGGAACTGTATTGTATACTACAAGCTAAGTATTCACACTTAAAGCCTGACAATCAGCCCAAATCTAAGTACATTTTGCTGAGTGATTTTGATTATCTTGGGCACCAGGGTTTCTTGTTTTCCTCATACGTCATGCATTTGAGGTCAGGCATGATCATTATACCTCAAAAAAAGAACTTCACCATGTTCTCTGTTAATTACTGAAAGGCAACATGAGAGGTGCTGTTTGCTCAAATAAAATAATCACAAATTCATAGTTTTATTTTGTGAAAGTTTTGGGGGACTCAGCAAATATTATGAGCATTGGTTCACCCTGATGATATGAACCTGAAAGACTTGAGAATTTTATAGTTACATTAAGAGATGCACAGAGAGGCTTGTCAGATATGGACTAGGGACTCGGATCTTATCCCAGGACAGCACCTGGAATTAACTGGGACCAGGATGCTAGATCAAGTGCCTAAGGATTTTGAACAGGGCTAGACAATTAGCTAGCAGGATTTCCCAGAACAGATTGAAGAAACAATCCCAATGAAGTAAAGCTTAGTTAATAGCAATAACTGACTCAGACTAGATCTTAGGTTTAACTCCAGACTCAAAAAAACTAGACCAGCTGTTGAGCCCAATAAATGAGCCCAATAAAATAAGGAATTGGGAATAGCTACTGTCCAGTGAAGCACCAGCAAGGGACAAGTACAAAGCTATGTTGCAAATCTGGATTTGGAGCCTAGAAAACCCAACAAAAATTTTAAAGTTCCCTGGTTTACGTAGCCTCTTTGATCCCTAAAGAACACCCATAATGATTAATGTAAAAGTATGATTCCAGACAAATCAAACAAAGATAATAAAAGACAATGACTACCTCACCAAAAGCATGGAGAGCCTAGTCCTGACATAAAAACTCAACCTATAAAGAAAAGCTAGAAGAATAAGTGAACAAGCAAAGATAAAAGCAAGATTATGTTGTCAGACCTAAAATCAAAGGAAGAAATAACTTCAAAATATCTTCAAGCCAAGTTTTAAATAAATTATAGCTAGGTCACAAGAACAATTAGAATTCTCATAAGGATGAAACAAGACTTTTAAAAATCATTTAAGGTATATTAAAACTATATTGAGAGAATTAAAAGAAATACACAGGAAATAAATGAGATTTTTGGATAGAAATCTTAGAATTAATAATTTAGCCCAAAAGTTATTATCCAAGTAACAGACCCCTTGAAAATTAAAATGAAGTAAGTTTGAGGCTAACAGAGATGACAAAAAGGAAAATGATAACTACTGGAGGGACTGTTGGAAAACAAGAACACTAAAGCATTGTTGATAGAAATATGAATCAGTCTATTCTTTCTGCAAAGCATTTAAAATTATGTCCAGAAAATTACTGAACTGTTCTTGTTGACTTAGCTGTGTCAGTTCTATGCCTATACCCCACAGAAATCAAAGAAAGAGAAAAAGCATCTGTATGTATACAAATATTTATAGTAACCAAACATTAGAAGCTTCTTATTGGGGAATGGCTTAACAAATTATAATATAATAATTTAATAAAATATTGTGACCTAAGAAATGATGAAATGGATTTGCAGAACTAGGACTAATGAGAAGTTTCAAAGTTTTTTGTTCAGTACAAGGAAACAAATTACTAAAAATAATACCTACCCCAAGTAAAATGGGTTACTCTGGGAGGTTGTGACCTCATTGGAGGTCTCCCTAGACCATGCAGTTAAACAAATGACCACAGAGAGAAAATCTGTTTAGGAATGCAAGGACTCAGAGATTCTTGTTAAATTTAAGATTGTATTTTGATACTTTTTCCACTTCCATGGAGGCAACTGGTTATTTTTATTCTAAAGTAATTTCTTAGATATTTATCACTACATTTAGGGGTTAAAGATACATTAATGAGTGAGCTTTTCATTTGTGTAATAATGAGCAACTCTCTTGGGACTTCTCTTTCATAGTGATGAGCAAACTCAACAATCAGAGCAGTGAAACAAAGTTTTTATTTATTGTTCTTAAATGAAGAACATGATGATGTATATGAAGAACATATATATATGTACATATATATATATAGTTATCACATAGATATTTTCCCTCTATTCTCTTTAAACCTCAGGATGTACTTTTTCTTTTAAACATAGGAAGGAATAGTGGAAAAAATGAAATGCTATGTCCAAATGTTCCAAGTACATAATAAAGAGAATAGTTTCCTATAGGGATGGCATGTTTCTGAAAACTGATAGACAAATTGGTTATTTTAGGCTTAATCTGAATCACTAACTTGAGGAAAGAGTAGCAAAAAAAAACATTCATGTAAGGATAAAAGGAGGAAAGAAATATGTAACATCTTTGTAGAATTGTACTATGACCACCATGACAAATATAAGACAGAGAAAAAAGTTCATATTCATTACAAAGTTGTCATAGAGATAAGATAAAGTGGTGATAAGAGCTACATTTCAGTAAATAAAAATATATTTAATTACTTAGTACAAAACAATATTCTAGATAGTGGGGTTGACACAAAACCTAGATATGATACAGATACTCCTAGCTCAATCTGATATCAAATGAGATAATATGTAAAACTTTGTAAACTTTAAACTTTAAATGTGAGTGATAATGATGATGATGATAATGGTGATAATGATATAAAATAAGGCTTCTTTCTCTGGTGCCTCAGAAAGGAAAGCTTCCCAGAAATAGTTCTTCCTCTGGACTCACACAGACCTTTAATTCAAAAGAGAAGGTTATATCTTTGCAATTTTGTATGTATTCATTGCAAAAGAAAATTCCAGAAAGAAATATGTAAAACAAAACTTAGGTATCACTCATTATTAGTCTCCACAAAATAGATTGCTGGAATCTCTTCTTGGAAAATGTACTCACTGTAAAGTGGCTATGAAATACAGGACAGGTACTTATTCTTCCACCACCAAAGAAATGATTAAAAAACAAATGACTCATAAACCTTTATTAGTATTTTTAAATGGAACACTACTATAAGAAATGATCAGCAGGATGATTTCAGAGAGGTCTGAATTAACTTGCATGAACTGATGCTAAGTGAAATGAGTAGAACCTGGAGAACATTGCTGCGTGACCTAAGCAAGTCGCTTAACCCTGCTTGTCTAATCAATAAAATGAACTGGAGAAGAAAATAGGTAATAATTTCAATATTTTGCCAAGAAAACTTCAAAACTTCACAATTGTATGTGGCTGAAAAATGACTGAACACAGCTCTTATTGCTAAGAAAAAAGCTTAACAATAGTTAAATTTGATTCCATTAGATTTCAGAGGGAAAATACCAAAAATATATGGTATGAGATAGAAAATGAGAAATATTCAAGTTATTAATATAGTTTGCCATTTAGTGTGATATTACAAGTGAAATAGGGGAGGGCCAATAATGATATAATTCTGAAAGATTAGGTGTTCTAGATTGTAGTACCTAGAATACCAGTTTAAAATTTTTGAGGAGTATTCAGTAGGCAATAGGGATCCATTGAGTTTGAAGCACAAAATTGGCATGGATAAGGGATATTAATTTGGCAGTTGTCTGAAAAATTATTGGATGAAGGAAAGAATAAAATCAGGAAGTTCTATCTGTAGGTCATTGTAATACAGCAGGTAGACGGTAATCAGGATCTGTACTACTGATATGACAACTGGGAAGGAGAAAGGGAATATATGCAAAGGATATTCAAGTGGTCCGATGAACAGGACTGGGTGAATTAGGAGATTTGGTTAAGAAGAGGACTGAATCAGAAGAGATGTCTCTTGGTGGTACCAGTGCTACATAGAAATTGCTTTTAGTCTAAGACCAAATACTAATGTGGTACATGGGAGAAAGTACCACATAGAGATTGGGAGAAAATGTTTATAAATTTAATTTGGAAAGCAAATATTCTTTTCTAAAAGTTATTTGATTTACTGGGTTAAATAGAATTTGGATGCTAGTAAAAGATTCTCAACAATTAGAGAAACATCTCAAATGAAGAGATACCATGGAGAGATACCCTTAAACTTTCAGTGATAGAAGATGTAGCTTATATTAGTAGGAAGTTACAAATAATACTCTTTATACAGACAATACATGTCATCTCAATGCCAGGTTTGTTTGTTTTTTCCCAGCAGTCTTTTTTTTGGAGCGTAGGATTGGGACACTACTATAGGTAAATTATTCAAGTATTTGAAACATATCTATTTACCCCCCCACACACACACAAAACAAAGCCCTTTAAGAACAATGCCCTACTGCCAAATTACCTTCAAAAATGGTTTAACAGAATTGAGAACCAGAGCTAAAAAGAAAATCTTAACATTCTCTCATTTCACTTAGTATTGTATGGTTGATATTTCCTGAGTCATATTAAACTGAAGGAATATCAGAATTTCTTTATCCTTGCACAAGAAAGAAGAAAAAAAGTTCACAGCCTGGAACAACATGGAACAATCTGTTCAAACCTTTTCATGGTCTTGATAATTTTGTCATTCATGCTAGCATTGCTTTAATCACCCCAGATACCGAAGTTAATCAATTCTTCCACTTCTAAGACCCTCATCTTCACTCTATATCAACCACCTATGGAGTTATTACAGGGCTTATATGATAGATAAACCAATTATTAAACATTGGTTAAGGGCTTATTATATGCTGAAACTAAAACTAAGCTCTAGGGATATAAAATTAAAAATAAAAAGCAAAAAACAAATCTCTGCTCTCAAGATTACATTTTAACGGATGATACATGTAAATTAGCACATGTAAGATAAATAGAAAGCAATATTAGAGTAGAAGGCTATAATGGCTGAGGTGGTACTAGAGTTGAGTCTTAAAGGCATCCACAGATTTCTAAGATTTGTAGGTTAGGAGGGAGAGAATTCCAGAAATATGGGGTAACCAGTGCAAAAGCACAGGAATGGGAGATGGAATCTCCTGTGTGAGTGACTGCAAATAATTCACTCTATGAATAGATCCTAGAGTGTGTTGAGGTGAATAATGCATTAAAATATTATGAATGAAGTCTGGGTTGTGAAAAGGTTTATATTTATTCCTATAAATCATAAGGAGTTTATTTGATAGGGTTGCCACACAGTCAAACTTGTATGTTAGGAAAAAATATTTTAGAAGGATGAATTGAAGAATAGCTTGAGGCAAGGAGACCAATTAGAAGGTTGTTGTGAGTCCATTGAATGTGGTGAGGATTTGAATTAGAGTGATATTTATTTGAAGGAGAGAAAAAAATATATGCAACAGATGTTGCAGAGAAATAATTTAGGAACTTTTGGCAATCAATTGAATATGTGGGGAAACACACAATTACACAAATAGAGAAAGAGACAGAGAGAGAATGTGTTTTTGTGTGTGTATGTGTGTGTGTGAGAGAGAGCCAGAGAGACAAAGACATGAGACACAGAGTAAAATAGAGACAGAGAGACAAAGAGATAGAAACAGAGAGACAGACACATGGAGAGAGAGACACAAAGAGAAACAAAGAGAGAGACAGACAGAGATAGACAAAGACAAAGAGAGGGAGAGCAGAGAAAAAGAGAAATGGGGTTGGCGATATAATTAATAAAAAGAAAGACAATTGTACCCTTAAACTTACAATCTAGTGGAGGAAGGAGAATACACACGAGGATTCAGGAGGGAGAGGAAACCAGGGACTATCCAGCCAGGGGAATCTTGTTCTGTAAAATTGAAACCAGGAAAAATATCAAATTCAAAGTGGAATTCATGTATAGCAATTATTTTTATAATAATATTGTCATATTAAATTTGTAGCCTACTAAAATCCCTTGATAGTTTTAATCAGAACTGCTATTCAGAACTATGTCCTCCATAATTCATGTATGAAATATTAGAGTCAAATTGTGAAGAAATTGAACTATTTTATACTTAGTATTAATCTGATTAGTTATTATAATAAATCAGCTGAGAGTTCATACAGGCCATCTTAGTAAATTCATGCTAAAATATATAGGGTACCATCTGCAACTGTCAAGGAACAGAAGTTATATAAACCTATAAACTAGTATTTGATAGTGATTACTAATTCTTGATTACTAGGAATTTGAACTAGGGAGCCAAATTTAAATTTTGTTAGCAACATTTATCCTTCAGCATCATAGAAAGACCAAATCTTAGTATCAAATTAGAAAAATTAGTAGCTAAAATATGAATCTGTCAGATACCAAGATGGAATTAATCCATTTCCCACTCTAAAACTAACCCTCAACAGCTTCTTCAACTTCTCATCATAGCCTAGTTGATTTTCATACCTCCTATCTTTCTAAAGGAAAGTTTTACATAGTGTGCTCCCAGTCTTAAACAGTCCTAGTTAGGTCTCCAGAGTAGCCTATGCATGTAGGACCACATAACTTATAATCAACAATTCTACTCACCATTCTCTTGCATTCCCTGACCAAAACCAAACCAAACCAAAACTTTTTTCTTTCCTTCACTCCCCTAGGTTGTCTTCTCCTCTCTTCAAGTTCCTTGAGGGCAGAAACTGTCTTACTTTGTAGCATTTGTATCCCTAGCACTTAACACAATATTTGGTATGTAGTAAGTATCTATAAAATGCTTTTTCATTCATTCATCCTTTCATTCATTCTTTTAGAGCTAGGTTATTTGGAGTGAGAAAATTGAATCTCAGGGAGATTAAATTAGTTGCTCAAAGTTATATAGGAAAATAAATAACAACGTAGTAAGAATGTAGGTCCTCCATCCCCAAAGCTAATGATTTTTCCTTTGTACTATATTGATTAGGTACTGGTTAGTGTCTTTGTGATCTGATTTCTCCTCCTTTTATCAATCACTACCCTTTCCCCCCACACTACTTTGAGTCACTGGTTATTTATTGCCACAGTTTCTTTATTAGAGGAGCCCCCCTTATGATTCTTGCCTCTTCTATGCATATCAATTTCTGTACCATAGAATAAGAGATTCCTTTTGTGAGAAGCTGTCAGTCCTTGATATAGACTTTAGAATTTCAGAGTCTATAATCTTACTTATATGGGTATTCCATTCTTCTATGTAGATAGAGCCTTTTAATTACTTCGTAGGCTGTTTTCATGAATAATTGTAGCTGAAGAAATTCCTCCCTTCTCCTCATATTGTGGTGATGAGCTTCTTTGATCTGACCTAGTCTGGCCCTCAGTCAACGGGTAAACATTCAATTAATGGGCTCATACTCAAAACCTTTCTAGATTTGTAAGACACGTCCAAGCTCATACCTGGCTGGCATAGCCTTTAAGAACCAAGAATTACCTCCATACCTTGGGGAGGTGTCAGAATACAAAATTAATTTTTATTGTGAGTTAATGAAAGCATCTAGGTATAACTGGAGCTGTTTTCCAATGCTCATTATGCTGTCCATTTAGTATAGGAAGTTTTCTAACATGGATCTACATTTCTTTTCCTCCATAACCACCTATTTATTGGATTTACAGTACTCTCATTTGTGGCTTAGGAAGACTTCCTCAGGCCATTCATGCTGGAAAAAGGAATGTTTAATTAGCACATCAATTTCTGGAGCTCTGTTATTTTTCACATGCTGGGCAATGCTATTATATTTGCATGGTTCCTCTTTAAGATGGTATGTCAATCAATCAATCAACAAATATTTACTGAATACCTATCAGTCAATTTCATTTAATTCTACAAATATTCATTAAGCCCCTATTGTGTCCAGAGCTCTGTGCTAGTTCTTGCCCCCATGGAGTTTACAGTCTCCTGGAGTGATAAAACACATGCACAGATAACTATAATAAACAAATGTCCATTACAATGATGTGTAAAACAAAAATGCTATGTGAGGGATGAGGGACAAACAGGAGCATTGGGGAATAGCTTACAGAAGCCAGAGAGTCTCAGAAATTGAAGGACTTTAGGTGCCATCTAATCAATCATATGCCTGGAAAAGAATTTCAATCTGCAACAACTCCAACAAGTGGTTATCCAGCATCTTCTTGAAGGCCTCCCGTGATGAGGAGATCACTATGCTATTTCACAGTTGGATCTTTCTAAATACTATAAAATCTTTTTTCCACCTCACAATTAATCATGGAGAAGGTACCATACGAGTTGGCTTCTATAGAATGAATATAGTAAATTCAATAAATAAAGAGAAGAGGAATAGCCTTCCTTACTCTTCCGGAGAATAGAAAGTCATGGAAGCAGGTATGCACAGAATATGCTTGGGGAAAGAGATTAATATATTTTGATACAAACATAAAATATGTGTGAAAGGATAGAATCAAAATGTGAGAGGGATGAAGAGAAAGAATGGTGAATAATAGTAGATAAAACAATAGGCCACTGATGTCTTTTCAGCAGAGAAATAATATGAATAGATATATACTCCTGGAGATGGCATGAATGATGGTTTGGAGAGGGGAGAGATTAGAGGCAAAAACACCAATTAGGAAAATCATATTGTCCACATAGTTAGTAATAAACATCTTAACTAAATTGTTGCTAGTTCTTTCCTTCTAGAAGAGGACCATGTGATCAGGGAGGTGATGCCATGATATGGATTGGATTTAAGTGAGGGAGAGCTGGGCAGGGAAGGAAAGAGGAAAGGAGGAAAGTAAGGAGGGAGGGAGGAAGGAAGGAAGGAAGGAAGGAAGGAAGGAAGGAAGGAAGGAAGGAAGGAAGGAAGGAAGGAAGGAAGGAAGGAAAGAAGGAAGAAAGGAAGGAAGGAAGGAAAGTGGGAAGGTTGGAAGATAGGAATGAGGGAAGGGTCTTCTGGTTGACCAATTCCAGTTTGTAGGGATAATTGGATTACAGAGGAAAAGGTAAATGTTCCTGAGGGGAAATAATAGGACCTGATTAAGAATGAGAGGCAAAGGAAATGATTCTTTCCTATAAGAAGATATTATAATCCTGATGTGGAAAGATTAGCACATGATGGGTAATTGAAAAAGGCAGTACAAATCATGCCAAAATGCTTTGTCTGGGTTGTAAGGTTCGTACCCTACAATTCATGAATTTGTCTTTATATATATATATATATACATATATATATATATACATTTATACATATATATATGTACATATATATACACATTCATATATATAATGGGATTAATATTTTGTTTCCTTTGTAATCCTCTGTTTCTTATTTTATGTAGTTTAAAAAACATTGCTCTGAAAAGCTATACAAAGTTTTCATGAGGCCACCAAAATGGTTGATGAAACTGAAAAAGGCAAAGAATCTTTAGGTCTGGAATATTTAAAAATTTATTTTGAAAGAGAAGGTACATACTTTTTAAAGGACAACTAATTATTCAAGTCATCAAATCACTATTATAGGCAAGAAGTGCTCAAGGAGTCCATAAGGAGAGGAGATCACCATGATCTAGAGTGATTAAGGAAGGATTCTTAAAATTGGTAGGCTTAGTTCTTTGAAAAATGGGTGGATTTGGGAGGCAGGTGGGGAAAGTGGGACATTCTGCATTCTAACTGGTAATTACTGTATGACCAAAGGTTCAGAAATACAAATTTACAAAGGGTTATTTGAAGATGACTGAGAAGACCAGACAGGCTATAATGGATACTTCATTCTACTAAAGGATTCCTGGGAGACAAAATGGGAAAGGGAGTTTGGAGCCAATTCATCTGTTCTATGAAGAAATCCTAGTGAGCCATTTGTATATCTTGAGGGACAATCATAAACAACAGGATCATGGCAAATGCTTTTCATCATAGTAGAAGCACAAGGCAGATTATTTCCAAATGGTACATCCTTTATTGGCCAGATCATTGGACTGTGTTCTATATATATGCTATACAATCCTGACCCCTAGTGATGGAGTGGGGAAGATACAGAAATAATTTTAATGCATGTAATTCATAAAGTACCAACTCCACTGAGACAAGTTGATTTTGTAAAGTCTATATCTTTTATAAACCCAATTGAATTTATCTTTATTGAATTTTTGGAGGATTGTGATTCTTCCTTTATCAACCCTGTTATGGACAGTATGAAAACTAGAATTACATTTATTTCAGGTGACCCATGAAACCAATAGGAACACTTTTCAACAGGTTAATAAAAATGTATGGAAGGCTGATTATATATATTCTGGACTACCAAGTCATGCATTTGTTATTCAGTCATTCAAATTGTATTTCTTAAGTACTTTCTGTGTCCTAGGCACCGGGTTTTCTACTGAAAATGCAAAGAAACTCAAGAGAGTTCCTGTTTCTGTTCAGAAGATACTCATACTTTCATAGAGAGACAACATAAAACTATTTTATACCAATAATAAATACATATATAGGTGTGTAAACATGTGTGTATAATTACATATATATTTATATGCATGATAAATTATAGATGATAAGAGGATAGAAGAAAAGCATTAGAATTAAAGAGAATTAAGGGTTTCTTGTAATAGATAAATTTTAAAATCACACTTCAAGGAATTCAGGGAAGCCAGGCAGCAGAATTATGAAGAGAATTACAATATGGAGAACAGCCAGTCAATGGAAATGCCTGGAACTGTTAGATGAAATGCCTTGTATAAGAAATAGAAAGGAAGCGAGTGTTACTGACTTGAAAAGTATGTGGATAGATATAAGACTAAGATGAAATAAAGAGAATTTGAAGGGAACTAAAAGGGCAATAAGCTCCTCAAATAGCTTCTCCTCCTCAGCTACTAAAGGTGCCTAACATTTCCACTATTAAAACCTCAAATTTTTCAGAATCAAAATATGATCCTCAGGGATGGCAACAATTTAAACAATTGTTATTCCCATCATACACTGATTCATTAACTAGTTAATATGCTAGTTACAGATCAGTTTTTTGGGATAAAAAAGTGACACAATTGTTGTACTTTTGAAGTAAGAATGAACATGAATAATGCTCTGGAGTCAAATCCATACTTCCTGTGTGATCTTAGGAAAATCACTTGATTTTCCTGGGCCATTTTTTCCCTCATTTACAGAATGAAAGTTATTTCCAGCTTCAGATATGACACTAAAGTTTCCAAGTATTAGGTGGAAATAAAAATGTAAGTACATATATATGAAGTATGTAGTATAGCAAATGGAAAATTGACTTATAGCCTGGGAGAACAGATATTACCTCCTGCTTCTGATACATTCTGGTAATATGATCGACACTAGGAAGTCACTCTATTTCTCAATGTTGTATGAATCTCTAGGACTCTTAAGTTGAAGAGGATGTCAATCTATATTGGTAAGAGGGAATTTCTTTATATGGGAATTTTTACACCAATGAAATCTGGAGTCCTGTATTCCTTAGTACATGAATATAAAAACAAAGCTTGTTGTAGTGAAGAGAAAACTAGGAGCTGAGACATGATAACAAACTTTTTACTAAAGTTTTTGTATTATTTTGACTGTGTTGATAGGATTTAAGTGCAGAAAGTCACCTAGTATTTAACACAACAATCTGGTGTATTTTTTTATATGTTGTTCAGTCATTTTCCACTCATGTTCAGCTCTTCATGATCCCATTTGGGATTTTCTTGGCAAAGATACTGGAATGGTTTGCAGTTTTCTTCCCTAGTTCATTTTATAGATGAGGAAACAGAGGTAAATAGTGTTAAGTAATTTGCTCAGGGTTACACAGCTATTAAGTGTCTGAAGTCACACTTGAATTCAGTAAGATGAGTTTTTTTGACTCCAGGCTCTGTGCCACCTTGCTATTCCTTGTCCTTCCCCCACCCTGTGAATTAAGAAAGACAATATTACTTTATCTCCAAATCCATAATTTCATCCAAGAGAGTGACAATAATGAGACAACATACCAAAACCTATGGAATGCAGCCAAAGTACTTCTTAGGGGAAATTTTATATCTCTAAACAGCTACAGAATAAAACAGAGAAAGAGAAGGGCAATAAATTGGGCATGTAACTAAAAAAGCTAGAAAAAGAACAAATTAAAACCCTCTAATTAAATACCAAATTAGAAATTCTGAAACTTAAAGGAGAGATTAATAAAATTGAAACTAAGAAAACTATTAAACTAATAAATAAAACCAAGTTGTTTTTTTTTATGAAAAAAAATCAACAAAATAGATAAACTTTTGATTTATATGATTAGAAAAAGGAAAGAAAAAAAAAAACAAATTACCAGCATCAAAAGTGAAAAGCATGAACTTACCACCAATGAAAAAGAAATTAAAACTGTAATTAGAAGCCATGTGACTAATTATATAGCAAGTCTGACAATCTAATTGAAATAGATGAATATTTACAAAAATATAATTTCCCCAAATTAGCAGAAGAAGAAATAAATTATTTAAACAGTGCCATTTTAGAATAAGAAATTGAACAAGTCATTCATGAATTCCCTAAGAAAAAATCTCTGGGTCAGATGGATTTACAAGTGAATGCTACCAAACACTTAAAGAAATAATTCCAATAATATGTGAACTATTTAGAAAAATAGGTAAAGAAGGAATATTACCACATTCCTTCTATGACACAAATATGGTTCTGATAGCTAGACCGAGATGAGCCAAAACAGAGAAAAAAATTATAGCTCAATCTCTCCTTAGTGACTATGGATACAAAAATTTTAAATAAAATGTTAGTGAAAAGATTACAGCAACTTATCAGCAAGATAATACACTATGACCAAGATTTATACCAGGAATGCAGGGCTAGTTCAATATCATGAAAGTTATTACCATAATCAACCACATCAATAGCAAAACCAATAGAAATCATATGATAATATCAATAGATGCAAAAAAAGTTTTTGCTAAAAAATAGCACCCATTCCTGTTAAAAGCACTAGAGAGCATAGGGATAAAGGGAGCTTTCCTTAATAATAAGCAGCATGTATCTAAAACCAACAACAAGCATTATTTGGAATGAAGAGAAGCTGAACACATTCCAATAAGTTCATGGATGAAACAAGGATGCCCATTATCACCACTATTATTCAACATTATAGTAGAACTGTTGGCTTTAGCTATAAGAAAAGAAAAAAAATGAAAAGAATTAGAATATGCAATGAAGAAATAAAGCTATCACTCTTTGCAGATGATATACTTTTTTTTATTATTTTTTTAAATTTTTATTTTATTTGCATAACATATGTGTGGGTAATTCTTCAACAATAACCCTTACATAGCTTTCCGTTACAAATTTTTCCCCCAACTCCCCACCCCTCCCCTAGATGGCAGGATATCCACTACATGTTAATTATGTTAAAATATTGGCAAATCGAATATATGTATACATATTTCCAAACTTATCATTGTTGTGCAAGAAAAATCTTATCTACACAAATGATATATCAGATAAAGGAAACACAATGTAAGCAAACATCAATCAAGGAGTATGAGAATGTTATGTTGTGGTCCACATTTCGTATCCCTCTCTCTGGGTGTATATGGCTTACTTCAGTGAACAATTGGAGGTGGTTTGAAACATTTCATTGTTGAAGAGAGCCATGTCCATCAGAATTGATCGTCATATAGTACTGTTGTTGCCGTGTATAATGATCTCCTGGTTCTGCTCATTTCACTCAGCATCAGTTCATGCAAGTCTCTCCAGGCCTCTCTGAAATCATCCTGCTGGTCATTTCTTACAGAACAATAATATTCCATAGTATTCATATACCATAATTTATTCAGCCATTCTCCAATTGAAGGGCATGCAGATGATATACTTAAAGAATGCTAGAAATCACCCAAAAAACTACTAGAAACAATTCACAAGTTTAGCAAAGTTGAAGGATATAAAATAAGCCCACCTAAATCATCAGCATTTCTATGTATTACTTACAAAGACTATCAGCAAGAGATAGAAAGATAAATTCCATTTAAAATAACTGTAGACAAAAAAACCGGGGGTCTATCTTCCAAGATAAATCCAAGAACTATATGAACACAATTAAAAAATACTTCTTGCACACATAAAGTCAGATTTAAGCAATTAGAAAAATATTAATTGCTCATGGGTAGGCCAAGCAAATATAATAAAAATAACTATTCTATCTAAATTGATCTACTTGTTCAGTGCCATTCCAATCAAACTGCCAAAAAGTTATTTTATACAACTAGAAAAATTAATAACAAAATTCATCTGGAAGAAAAAAGGTCAAGAATATCAAGAGAATTAACAAGAAAAAATACAAAGGATGGTGCCTTATCTGTATTTAACCTAAAAGTACATTATAAAGAGCAATCATCAAAACCATTTGCTACTGGCTAAGAAATAGAATGGTGGATTAGTGGATTAGATTAGATCCATATCACACAATAATCAAGGTCTATAGTGATATAGTATTTCGTAAACTCCCAAAGTCTAGCTTCTGGAATAAGAACTCACAATTTGACGCAAATTTCTGGGAAAACTGGAAAAATAACATGTTAAAATCTCAGCATTGATCTATATCTCATACTCCCTACCAAAATAAGGTCAAGATGGGTACATGATTTGGGTATAAAGGATGATACCATAAACAAATTAGGAGAACAAGGGATGGTTTACACATCAGATCTTTGGAGAAGGGAGGAATTTATAACCAAAGAAGAACTAGAGAACAATATGAAAGGCAAAATGGACAACTTTCATTACATTAAATTAAAAAAAGTTTTTGCACAAACATTAAAACTATCTATAGTTATATGAAGAATGCTCTAAATCACTATTGATTAAAGAAATGCAAATTAAAACACCACTGAAGTATTACATTACACCTCTCAGATTGACTAAGGTGACAGGAAAATATTATGATAAATGTTGGAAGGGATGTGGGCAAGCTGTGACACTAATGTTTTGTAGGTAGAATTGTGAAATGATCCAGCCATTCTGGAGAGAAATTTGGAACCTTGCCCAAAGGGCTATAAAACTGTGTATACTCTTTGACCCAGAAGTGCCATTACTGGGTCTGTATCCCAAGGAAGTCACAAAGGAGGGAAAATGACCCGTATGTAAAAAAATGTTTGTAGTAGCTCTTTTTGTGGTAACAAAGAATTGTAAAATGAGTAGATGTCCATCAATTGGGGAATGGTTGAACAAATTATGTATATGAAGATAATGGAATATTATTGTTCTATAAAAATGATGAACAAGCTGATTTTAGAAGGGTCTGGAAATATTTATATGAACTGATGCTGAGTGAAACAAGCAGAACCAGGAATACATTGTTCACAGTAATAGCAAGAATTTGCAATGATTAATTATGTAAGACTTGGTTCTTCTCAGTGGTTCAGTGATCTAACGCAATCCCAATAGACTTTAGACAGAAAATGCCATCTGTATCCAGAAAGAGCTAAGACTGAATGTAAATAAACACATGCTATGTTCATTTCTTTTTTCTGTTTTTTTTTTCTCACCCATGGTTTTTCTCTTTTGCTCTGATTTTAATCTTCCAATATGACTCATAGAGGAATGTATATTTAAAAAAAAAATAAAAATCACAGCAAATCAAAAAAGCCAAAGAATTAGAGCCTTGGTGTTAGGTGGGGAATCAGGACAAAGGCAAGGTTAAGACTAGAATTTGTATTCATATGTTCATTGTATACCTGGTATTTGAGGGCGAAGTAGTCAAGATTTAAATATATAGCCTCAATCAATTCTTTACCATTAAGAAGTAGCAATCACTATTCCTTTAAGTCAAAAAATTTATTTCCTCTAGACTAATAATATTTAAGACAGAAAATAAACCTACGTCTATCCCAGTACCTATTCTCTCTGTGGAAAGTAGAGTAGACATCCTCTGGCTTCAAACTGTTGATTCTTCTTCTAGAAGGAAACAAAGTCTACTCAATTAATATATAAACTTTTATTTAACTTCTACCATGTATCAGGCACTGTACTAAGTGCCAGAGATAGAAAAAGAGGAAAAAGCTAGTCCCTGTCTTTAGGGAGCTTACAGTAAAATAAGAGAAAAAATATGCAAACATTCATAAAATAAACTACATCCAAGATAAATGGAAGGGGGAACTTGATGAAGAGTGTCAAAATCTGCAGAGAGGTCAAGAATAAAGATGAGGAAAGGTCATTTAGCAAATAAAAGGTTATTGGTAACTTTAGAGTGCGCAGACAAGTATTGTTTTCAGTATGCTTAACTATAAAGGACAGAAGAGCTATACGATAATAGTAGGGATGGATATTTTTACTGAGAACATGGAATACACTAGTAGAAAAGAGAGATTGATAATAAATGAAAGAGTGAGAACGACACATGAAGAAATCTATTGGAGATGATGGAATGGAATAGGATCATTTTAACAAGTAGATGGGTTAGCCTTGGTATAGTGTAAAGGTACTTCATCACGTGTAAAGGATGAGATAGTGGCAGAAGGTATCTGGGTGATAGGAAATGAAGAAGAAAGAAGCAGAAGTAGTTCACAGTAAATGACCTCAATTTTTTTCTGTAAAATAGGAGACAAGATTTCCAATTGAAAGAGTAGGTAGAGTGGAAGTTGTGATGTTTGAATAGGGATAAAATGGTTTGGGAGAGTCATCGTGGAGAGTGAGATCTTCATAAGAGAGGCATATTAGGATTTCCTCCTAGCAGTGAGAGCCTAGTTGAGATTGAGCAAACTAACAGAGAAGTGCTGAGAATTTCTCCATCTTCATTCAGCAGAATATTTGTAGGAGCAAAAGTGTCAAATGTGATCAAAGTTCAGTGATCAAAAGTTCAGACTTGGCTGAATATAATTTGCAACATGATTAGAGGACTCAGGATTCAAGAGAGGAAGACAATGCAGAGTTAATATGTTTCAACAAAAAATCAAGGTTGAAAAAAAGGAGAAAGTAATAAGGGCACAGGAGATGGCATGAGCACAAATAGAGGAATCAAGGGATTGAAAGTTACAGTTTGGATAAAAAAGTAGGGTTTTATAAGGACAGGAAAAGAGAGAAATCAAAAGTCAATAAGTTATGGTCAGATAAGGGGATTTTGGAGTTCTTGAACATGGAAGTGATATATTTGAGAGTGAAGAGAAGATTAAGGATATCAACATCTTTATATGTAGCAGAGATGGGGTGGAGAAATAATTTATGGAAGGGTATATGAAGAAGTCAGTGATCAAGTTGTTTGAGGAAGAATCAACAAATAGGCAAAGTCACCAAATGTGAGGATAGGAGTTGAGGAAGCAAAAGAAAAATATGAGCTATGTACCAAACTTATTGAGGAAGGAAGGGGAGTAACCTGAGGATTTGTAGACAGCAGCTACTGTGATTTTGATTTGGTGTTAGAAATGAACTAAATATATATGGAGAGAAGACAGTGATGGCGGTAGGACAGTGATGGCATCTGGTATGCATTAGTTGCTTAATAAATGCTTGTTTTGATTTGACTGGAAAAGTTAGGACTAGGATAAAAATTTCTTACTTTGGACCAAAAATCATTAATTTTCATAGTTACACAGTAAAGGGTTATTATTATCTGATGCAAAAAAATAAACCCTAAAGATAAAAATAACACAAAGGTGTACTGATGGATAATACTGTTCAGAAGAGGAGTGATTTTGCCCTCCCTTCCCCTTATCGCCTTCCCTAGATGGCAAGTAATACAATATATGTTAAACACATGCAATTCTTCTACATCTATTTCTACAATTATCATGTTGCAGAAGATCAAAAAGAAGAAAATTGAGAAAGAAAACAAAATGCAAGCAAACAACAACAAAAAAGTGAAAATTCTATCAGTTCCCACAGTCCTCTTTCTGGATGTAGATGGCTCTCTTTATCACAAGACCATTGGAATTGGCCTGAATCATCTCACAGTTGAAAAGAGCCACATTCATCAGAATTGATCATTATATAATTTTGCCATGTACAATGTTCTCCTGGTCCTATTCACTTCACTCAGCATCAATTCATGGAAGTCACTCCAAGCTTTTCTGAAATAATCCTGCTCATCATTTCTTATAGAATAATATTATTTCATAACATTCATATACTATAACTTATTCAGCCATTCTCTAATTGATGGGCATCCACTCAGTTTTCAGTTTCTTGCCACTACAAAAAGGGCTGCTACAAATATTTCTACACACATGGGTGCTTTTCCCTTTTTTATGATCTCTTTGGGATATAGGCCCAGTAGAGACACTGCTATATCAAAGGGTATACACAGTTTGATAGTGGGGGGGGGAAATTGAAAGGAAACTATTTAAGAGGTTTCTTAAGGTGAGGTTGATCAGGTGGTGTGAGCTGTTGTGATTATTCTTAATTATTTGTACTATGTTGAAAAAAGTGTCTAAACACTGTAGTCTATCAAATTATGTATTTTGATTTTTAAAAATCCAGTTATATTAAAATTCAGAAACTAAATTAGTGATTATTTGAATATATGGAGGTGGAATCCAACTGAAGAATAATATAATATTGGTAAATCTAGGGCCTTACTTATTCTATAGTTAGAGCATAATATTTGCAAATGGTATTTAGAGGGGGAAAAATAGCTTACTTTATGTGCACATCAATATGGGTGCAGAGCTACATGGAGTAGAACTGTCTTGTAGTTATTACCAGGAAATAAAATGCAATTGTTTTAAGGAAGGTTTCCAACTTTGTACTTTTCCTATTGCCCTAAGTGTTGTTCAAAATGTTAGCTTCAAGATCCCCTTTTTCTAAAATACTATGATTCTATGGCATCAAACAAAGTTTCAAATGCTTCCCCTTCAGAAAAAAAGTTAATACAAAGTTTTATTAAGGTATATATTTACTCAATGGTTTGATTTGTGCTGTTGATGGAGGGAATCTTGACATAGCTTAAAATTTAGGTCCTAGGGAACTTTTTACTCTCTCTTCACTCAACATAGTGCTACCAGTTTTCAGAAGTAAGTAGCTATGTGAAAATCAGTGATGAAAAACCAGAAGGTGAACATTTTTTGAAGATTAACTCATCTAATCCTAGTTCTTGCTTTTCCCTCTTCAGGTTATTGGTAATGGTCAATGGTGAATAGAAAGAATTCTTGAATCCTGATAATGGAAAATGGTTATGGAAATTGATTCCTTAGCCTACAAGTAGGAGCATATATAACAGATTGAAATCATGTTAGCTTTATAACAGAGCTAATATTTAATTTATCTGGTAACAAAGCAGTAAAGAATTTCTGATGTTAAGGAGTTTATATTCTAATGGAGTGAACATAACATATAAAATAATTACCTAAATACAAAGTCCAAATGAAATCAATAAAAGTGGCTGCAAGAAGTAAAAATAACAACAATAACAACATCACTAATAACTGGGAGGATATGGAAAGTACATAAGTAGGAGCTGATGCTTGAGTGGTAATTTGAAGAATTTGAAAAAAAATATTCCATATGCATAGAAACACTTTTATTCACAGCTAGGTCTTGTAAAGACATGTGGAGGAATAGCTAGATGGTCAGTTTGACTAGGATGGAGAGTATAGGAAGTATTACGCCAATGATAAATACTTCATGGTTAATGGAATTATGGAAAACTACTGGTTTCTATTCTAATTAATCAGAGACTTATGCTCTTTATGTATTTATGTCTATCCTTTTTTACTTTCCTTTTTTTTATTTTTGCCTTTTCCTTTTCTGTCAACATGTCAGGAGTCACTTATAGGAAAGAATGACACCTCTAATTTGCTACTTTTATTCTGCTATGTCCACAAAATAGTAATCAGTTGCTAAGGTAGTATTTAAAACTAATACTCTAAGCTAGTAATTAAAACTTATAGTGCTTTTGCTCAGAATTCAAAGCATGGATTTTGTGACAGTTATTTTACCTTCTTGGTAGCCTTTGTTTTGGGTGGTTAGATAGTTAGCATTGTCAGACATCTGTTGATAAGTCAGGTATTTCTGTAGGCTTATTTCCCAGGCCCTTTTACTGATCATCCCAATTAAGATATAGCTTTAATACAATTATTTAGGACACAAAACTTTTATTTTATACTAACTCAGCACATAAAAAAAGTTGTGTGCCAGCCATTTACAAAGAGTATTGATCTCTCTTTTTTAGTTGCATCTTACAGATCTTCTTATATTATTTCTGGACTTTTTGTACCATCAGCAGTCTACTTAGTCTACTTAGCTCATTAAGATGAATCACTTTGTGGAAATTATGACCATCAGGAGAACTGAAACTAGGTATGCTCTATGGACATACCTGCACAATAATGTTGCCTGCCTGTGCACTCTTATGTGCAGCATTCTGAAAGAGGTAAAAGTAGTGGAGAATGCATGATGTCTGGATTTGGGGGGAGAAAATTTATGGGAAAGATGAATGCAGAAAAAAAATAATCTAGAGAAAAAAAAAAACAAAAAACAAAACAAAACAAAAAACCCAAACCCCTTAGTAGGAAGCTTGGAAGGACACAGGCCAAGATTTCTCAAGTTTGAGAGTTGGAAGAGAACTTAAGCATCACTTAATCCAACATCCTCACTTTATACATGACTCCCCCCAACAAAAGAGATTGCTCAAGGTCACACTACAAGTCAGTGGCAAAGAAACGACAGGAAACAAATGTTACACTATTTTTGCTCTTGTGTTCTTTCCCTTACTTCCTTAGTTACACAGGAGAAAATGTACTATTCTCTCAATCCTTTAAGTTCTGAGATCCTAAAGCCTTTTTTGCTTCCATCACAATGGATTTCTTTTTTCCTCAGATGAATGAGACAGAAGCCAGAGTATTTAGAATCTATAAATATCTCTTAAACAATGGTGTAATCTGGAAAGTAGATAAAAATCAACTTGGAAACTTGAAAATTGACAGTAGCAAAATACAATATTTCCCATTGTCTATTTTATTCATTTAGTTGCAGAGTCTTTACAGTTACAGATTTAGAGAATCCTATATTCTCTTGTGGTTATTGATTGGTTAATTTATGAATTTACAATATTTCTTCTTCCCCATACTATTTTATTTCCTTTATTTAGTCAAGTGCTTTCACTTACAGGTGCAATTCTTTTTCTCTGCCCCAATGGCAATTAGATTGGATAATTCTTTCCCTATTCCTTGATTCCTTGCAGAAACCTGAGGTCTGGCACCGGACTTTCTCACTTATTTAAAACATTTTAAGGGTATAATAATTTAATACATATTTAAGACATCTATAATAATACTGATAACTAATGCTTATATAAATCTTTACAGTACATTATGAATATGATCTCATTTGATTCTTATATCAACTTTTCAGGGGAGGTGCTATTATTATCATCATCTTTTACATATTAGGGAACTGAGGCTTAGAAAGCCTAAATGCTTTTTTCATAGTTATATGGCTAGGAAATGTCTAAGACAAGATTTTATTTAAGATCTTTTGAACAGTACTCTATCCACTATACTACTTAGCAGCCTTGTGCCACTAATGCATGCAGAACTTAGGGTTCAGGGAGGAAACAGTTCTTGATCTAAATCTCAAAAAATTTTAGATTTGAGAGAAGTGGAGTTGAGAAAAGAGCTATGTGACATATAGTGGCAGGCATTTTCCAAAATACAGTTTAAATAGTATATTAGTCAGAATAGGGGTTCTTAAACTTTTTCCACTTTTACCTTTTTGCTTGAGAAATTTCTATGTGTGACCTCAGGCATATAGTTACATAAAATAGGTTTACAAATAAAAAATTTATTGATAATCAATCATAAAGAAATTTATTTTAAAACAGTTCTTTAATATTCATAAATTTTGCCATTTATTAAAGATAAAAGCAAATCTGCATACTAATGAGATGGATATAGGCTGGAATTTGTTAATCAATGATGTTTATTGAATTTCTACTAGGGGGACTTCCTTCCGGGGGTGGAGCCATGGTGGCGGAGATCAGACAGGATTCTCTGTAACCTCCTCTAACCTCCCCTCAAACCAACAACATATGAAGCCTCTAGACTGATTCTGAAGCAAAAAAATCCACAATATCTGGAGAACAACACGATTCTAGAAGAAGATACTCTGGAAGAACCTCAAAACAGGTCTGTTTTAATGGGGCAGGGGGTGGCCTACTGAACCCAGACTGCAGCACAGGGAGACCGGGGCAGGGAGCTGGAGCAGGGAGCTGGAACAGGAGTCAGAACAGGAGTGGGAGCGTTGTGCTTTTCACACACCTGGGAGTCTTCTGCCAGCCTCTTGGAACAATCTGTCCTGATTGTGGGCAGGTGGTTTGGAGGGTCTGCCTTTTGAGGGGGATAGATTGTGAACCACTGAACCCCTGATGAGCATCATAACTAGCTGCCATTACACAGCACCTTAAAGCAATCAATCAAACAACAGGTCTGATAAGCACCAGAAATAATTCAATCAGCGGAGCTGCCCAGCCCCTGACATAATTCAATCAGCAGAACTGCCCAGTTCCTGAAATAACTCAATCAGCAGAACTGCCCCGGGGCAAATTAAAGCAGCTGTCCCACCTTTGCCCTAAACAGACCTCACACCTTTAAAAAAAATGAATAAAAAACCAAAAAGAGCTCTCACCATAGACAACTTTTATGGAGAGAGGGAAGAACAGACCTCAAATCCTGAGGCCCCTAAAGGTAAAGCAACTCCAGAAAAAGCCCCAAAGAGAGACATAAATTGGTCACCATGTCACAAGGCTTTCTTTGAAGATTGCATAAAAAATCTTAAAAGAGAGTTAGAAGAAACATGGGGAAACGAAATGAGATCACTGCAAAATAAAATAGAGAAAATGGAAAAAGAATGTGATGAACAAAAAAATGTAATTGGTCAATTGCAAAAGGAACTAAAAACAGTAACTGAAGAAAATAAGACATTAAAAATTAGAATCGAACAATTGGAAATTAATGACTCATCAAGACTTCAAGAATCAGTTGAACAAAAACAAAAAAATGAAAAGATAGAGAAAAACATGAAATATCTCCTAGGAAAAACAACTGACCTGGAAAATAGATCTAGGAGAGACAATCTAAGGATTATAGGGCTTCCTGAAAGCCATGATGAAAAAAAGAACCTGGACACTATATTCCAGGAAATCATAAAAGAAAACTGCCCTGATATTTTACACCCAGAAGGCAAAATACTCCTTGAAACAATCCACCGATCACCTCCTGAAAGAAACCCAAAAATTAAGTCCCCCAGAAATATCGTGGCTAAATTCCAGAACTATCATACCAAGGAAAAGATATTACAAGAAGCCAGAAAGAAACAATTTAAATATCGGGGAGCTACAATTAGGATCACACAGGACCTAGCAGCTTCTACTTTGAAGGATCGAAGGGCCTGGAATCAGATATTCCGAAGGGCAAAGGAACTTGGATTACAGCCAAGAATAAGTTACCCAGCTAGAATGAGCATTATCTTCCAGGGAAGAAGATGGTCTTTCAATGATATAGGAGAATTTCACCTATTTCTACTGAAAAGACCAGAACTGAACAAAAAATTTGATCTACAAACACAGAACACAAGAGAAACATAAGAAGATAACAAGAAAAAATAACCCTTGAGAACTATATTTATGTTATAGATACTTATAGAATGAGGGTTGATTTTATGAATCGATTATTACATTATGATTATGATATGATTACTGTGATTTTATGATTATTACCATATGATTACTGTGATTTTATGATTATTATTATATGTTTATTGTGATTTTATGAATCTTATGATATGATAAACTGAAAAAGAAATTAGAGGTAGAAAAGGGATAACACTGGAAGAAGAGGAAAAGGAGGTAAAATAAGGGAAATTACATCACATGTAGAGGCAAAGAAAACCTATAGTGATTGAGGGGAGAAAAGGGAGGGGAATGAGAATTGGGTTAATCTCCATCTCATCAGATTTTGCTCAGAGGGAATAATAGACGTACTTATAAGGAAACTGGAGGGAAAGGGGGGAAAAAGGGGGTGGGTGGGGCTCTAAAGGGGAAGGATTGTTTGAGGGAAGTGGTTTTCAAAAGCAAAATATTGGGAGGAGGGAAAGGGGATAAGAAAGAGAAAAGCATAAGCTAGGGTAAATAAGATGGCAGAAAATACAAAATTAGTTCTTTTAACTGTGAATGTGAATGGAATGAACTCTCCCTTAAAGCAGAAGCAGATAGCAGAGTGGATTAAAAACCAGAATCCAACAATATGTTGTCTACAAGAAACACATCTAAAACATAGAGATACATACAGGGTGAAGGTAAAAGGCTGGAGCAGAATCTATTATGCTTCAGGTGAACAAAAAAAAGCAGGGGTAGCAATCCTGATCTCAGACCAAGTAAAAGCAAAGATAGACTTAATTAAAAGAGACAAAGAAGGAAACTATTTCTTCCTAAAGACTATTCTCCTTGAGAACAGGAACTTTTATCTTTCTATCTGCAATATCTAGCACAGCTCCTGTTATTAAAAAATTTTGAGAAGTACTTGTGGATTTATTTTTCATTCTAGCACCTAGCTCTACCCAATATCTTAATTCCTCCATTAGATAATTATAAAACATTTTAAAGATGTTATGTTTATGGCTAAAAGGAACATAAATAATATTTATGCTGTGGTATATGATTGTGACTATTGTACTGTAAGAAATAATGAGTTCAATGACCTTAGAAAAACATAGAAAGACTTATATGAAATAATTAAAGATTAAATGCTATATACAATAACAGTAATATTGTTTTAAGAATGACTTTGAATGGTCATTTTGACTATTATACTATGAAGAACAGATGAAAAAAGGTACTATCTGCACCCAGAGAAAGAACTAATAAATAGATGTATAGAATAATTATAAAAAAAAAAGAATTTCTACTAGGTTTAATCCTGTATGTAGTGCAATATGAAACAAGACAAAAGAGAGGGATAACATTTCTGCTCTCAAGGAGTATGCAATGAAGGTGTGGCAGCAAGAGAAACTCATCTTTAAAAAAAACAAAACAAAACAAAACACCTAAAACCTGTTTGCAAATGCTAACCTGCTCAGTAATAGCTCTACGTGCTAAATCCTTCCCTCCAGGGAAAGGGAACTGAGTAGTTTGGAGTATTGGAAAAGTAGCAGGAAGAAATTGTACTTAAAACATGTAGCAGGTAAAGTTCCCTTCCTCAAGCCCTCATATAGGCTTCTAAACCCATTTCCTATTGAAAAACACTCAATATAAACTGATGGACTAGTTAAGAAAGCTGTATCTTATTTTATTTTAATAACTTTAGTAACTTTTTTTTTTGCCTTTCTAGGCCTAAGCTTCTTCATCTGTAAACTGAGGGAGTTGGAATGGATGTTTAAAAGTCCTTTCCAGCTCAACATCAATGATCCTGTCAGACAAAATAGAGGACAGATATTTCATAGTAGATTATCTTTTAATATCTTAAGAAACTGGGCAGTTGACTGAATGGTGGTATAGTGAGTTTTATTATTTTATAATGGGAAAGAGTAGGTGAAGTATTGGCTATAATAATATTAATGGTATTACTGTAAATTTGCATTGTCATGCTAACTTTACCTAATATGGGCCATTTCCAGAAATTCTTCTATTAATTCATTTAATAACTATTTATTCAGTACCTACAATGTATGGAACACTGTGCTTGGCACTATAGGTAATACAAAGATGAGCAACACATGGCCCACATTTTAGAAATGTGAAATTCTAAATCTGATATTCAAGACCTTATGATACTCTATATAATGTGTTTCCAATTTATCATTCTATCCTTCTTTCTTATGACATATCATGTTAAATTCATGGGGAAAATAACAACAACATCAACAAAAGAAAAAACAAAACCCAGTAAAATCAACTCCTCTCTGAGTCCCCATTCTAGTCTTGTCACTGTTTTGGTACCTCTGATCATTGTTTTCCTATCTTGAAGACTCCTCCATTTCATAGCACTTTCCTTTGAATTCTTCTTTATAACTGTTATATATTGCTTTGTATCATGTTTTTTGTGTACATATTCTGATCCTTTTCACCACTGCTTCATACCCATAGATTGATTATAACACCTAGCTATATTTCCATCATTTAGCACATCCTGAATTCATAAGGGGTACAACTTGAGAAGTGCATGAAGAAGGACTTAAATGTTCTAGGAGATGTGAAATCAAAAATTGTCTCTTACTTTATTTCAATATATTTATAGATGAGCTTATATACTGAAAGATGAAACATTCTCTAAATTGCTGTCTTCTATTAAACCAACCTAATATTAAAGAAGATTATTTTTTGTCCTTTTTAGCAGGCAGGATATGTGAGAAGTAAGGGTTTTCTTCCCCGTAGCATTTTGAAGTGACTCGGCCTACTCATTTAAAACACATTTTAAGGAGAGGCAACTGTTTAAGCACGGTTTTACAACCCTCAAAAAATTGCATTCATTATGTGGAACTCTGAAACCAATAAGGCATGTAAAAATGAAGGATATAAGGCAAAGAAAGGTCCTTTCAGTACCCCAGGCAGTAGGTATAGAAGAGGAAGGATAAACAAGTTTATTATTTCTTAGCTAGAAGAGGATTGGAGGATGTTTTTCCTGAGCTTAATTTTATTTATAAGCATTTAAACTGAGAATAAATTGAGTACAATATGTTGCTGCAAACTTCAGTGAAGAGATTAATTTGTTCTCCTTCTGAGGGCACTTCCATCTTTTTAGAAGTGATAATGCTCCCTTGATATTTCTTATTTCCTGCATATTCCTTGTTCTTGACTCCAAAGCTGAAAATTCCAGAAAAACTTTGAGAACTAAATCTACTCTGATGAGAATTATTTGGCAAAATTGAGAGAAAAGTAGAATTTTTGCTAGAATCAAGGTGAACCTCATTCAGTAGTCTAAGCCATATCTCCTTCTAGAATGTCATTGAAGTTAAATGAAAGGTCATACTTGACAACATCTCTGCTATCAAGTTGTTAGGGTGATGGAAATTAACATTGGATTCAGCAGAATTCAATAAAGAAATATTTATTTTACATTTAGTCTAGGTAAATAATTGTGGTATGCCCAATAAGGACAAAACATTAAGAAGGAAGAAAGCAACAGTCCTTGCCCTCAAGATCTTATGTGAGAGGTATGGAGGGTTTCAATTACTAGACAGTTAAGTAAATATGAAATATAAACAACATAACTATGGTGGGAGAAAGCACTAACAAGTAGGACTACCTATGAAGATTGCAAATAAAAACTAGAATTTCAGATGAACCTTGAAAGAAGCTAGATGGTAAGATTGTAGAATGTTTCAGATCTGAGGGCTAGGGAGTGCACAATTGAGCAAATGCGACATGGAGTGTTACTTATAGAGAGCAAAAAGTATGTCAATTTGACTGAAATGTAGAGTGTTGGGGTTGGGGATGTGAAATCAATAGGCAAAACAGAAAATAATGTAAAGAGGTTGTAGTCCATTTGTCAAGAGCTTTAAATGGTGAACTGAGAGTTTTGTATCTTATCTTGGAGACAATAAGAAAGATTCTTGGACAGTGTAGTATCATAGTTAAGATAGATTTTAGGGAAATTATTTAGTAGGTAGATGGAACAATAAAAAGCCCGGGGGCAAAGAGATAAAATAAATAAACCAATAGACATAAAAAAAATGGATCTGATTTGGGAAAGAAGTGGAAAACTCTTAGGTTTGGGGGAGAGTGAAATCAAAGATAGCTCAGCTTGTTAACCTGAAGGACTAGAAGGATGATACTGGTAAAGTGATTCTGTTCTATACTGCTATAGAAAAAGATAATAAGTCAGATTTTGAAAATGGATGCTTTACATACCTATGTATTTTACTTCTGTGAAGACAAGTTGTCTAGGAAGAATAAAATTCATAATGCACTGGAGCTAGTGTGTGGAGAGGCAATAGTTAAATCATAGTATGATTAAACATAAGAAATTGGCAAATGTTACAAATTGGAACTTGATTTACTGCTGTGTTGATTGTCTAGACGTAAAGTTATTAAGAAAATGTTAATATTGTAGATTTAAAGTAAAAGTCTGTCTCAGGTTAATCTTTTTCTAGTCAACTGTTAAACAAATGGACAGCTCACTCCTGCAGTAACTGAGTAGCTTGCCAGTAATAACACAGTGGGGATTTGTTTATTTGAATAACCCATAAAATAAAAAAAGATAATAACACTCATTATCTTTCCCCACACTCTTCATCACTTCATTACTTGCCTTCCCCTCTACTTCAATGATAGAATCCCTCTTTCAGTTCATCAGGTTCATGAAATGATTCAACCAAATCTAATAATTCACGATTTCTCTGTGATTGTACCTATAATTAGCTGCCCATTGTTACCCAAAGGAAAACAAGGCTTCAAGGCAAGGAAGTAGGAAGTTTAAAAAATGATAGGTGATAATGGAGGAAAATTATGAGAAAATAAGAACTAAGTTAGAAATAGATTCATCATTCAATCATATGCAATAGAAGGGTCCTTTCTTATATATAAGGAATTTTCTTTTAAAAATTTGTTTATTTCTTTTTTTAATCCATATATTATACAGAGATAGGAACTAAGTTACTGTGGTATAATAGAATGACAGTGGCCTGGCAGAATGAGGGTTGGGCTCTTTCCCCTGTTTTTCTACAAGATATTTCCTCAATTACTTTTTTTTTTCATCTTCAAAATGAGTTGATAATGATGTGCCTGTTCATTCCTAATGATGTCCTTCTTTCCAATCATCTTTGAATATGAATGTCATTGGTAAAGAAGGATCAAAAGCTAATGAAGAATGGGAAAAATGATTAGTAATTTTCTGAATCAGTCATCTTTTCATTTCTGTTTTTAAGAATAATTATTTGTTAGTTTAATTGAACCTCACTAGACACTACAATTTCAGAGCTATTAGTTACCTTCAACATTATCTGGACTAGATCCATCAATTTTAGATGCCTGAATTTAAAATCCCATTACTACATGCAAAAACATTTATTTCCTGTATTTTCATTTTAAAAGGTTGAGTATGAAAACAGGTTAAATTAAAATATTGTCATTGTCTTATAGCTATCAATGACTCAAAACAGGATATATTTGTTTGAACACACAGAAGACACCATAATTAATTAACATTAATTATGGCTAACACCCTAGTATTTTGTTGAATATTTAAGTTACTACATTCTGACTTTTGCTATAATTATTTGCTCACTTGTGTTTTCTCCTCTGCTGAGTTGTTACCTTCCTAAAAGTAAGTTTATCTTAATTTTTTTTGTGTGTACTCCCATAGTGTCTACACAGGTACTTGCAAAGTAGGGACTCAATGCATATAGATTGAATGAATCCTAATCACTATGCTACTTAAAGATTGATTCCCATTACAATACACTGTTTATATCCTATAGGAATTATCTACTTGAATGGATTTAAAATGTACTACACAAGAAATGTTGACAATAAGCTTCTAAAACTAAAAAAGGATGTCAGTATCTCTAGGAAGAAAATTAACATGACATGACAGAAAGAGTATCCAGAACCACAATGTAGGAAACCTGAGTTCAAGATCTGGAACTCTCACATACTTAGAGTGTCATTTGGGTTAAATTAGTTTACATCAACATAGTTTCTACATGTTAGTTTTTAATCTAAATTACTATTCAGGGATTTGAAGCTAATTGTTCAATATCCCTTTAAGATAGCATCTTATAAGCCTGAGAGTTTGCAGAACTTGTCATCCATTTTTATAAATATTTGGGTAACAGTTGGAAATAAATCTGATGAAATGATAACAGGCAAGGAATCTTAGCCAATGATCAAAATATTCTGGCCATTTTAACTTTGCTTTCAGATTAAACAGAAGAGAGAGAGAATGGTTGGGGCTGGACACATTAAAAGAGATTCATGCTGGATCTGTTGTTTCATGCTCGTAAGAATCACCTAGATGATTAAACCCAACCAATGCATATAATCACCATATCTGCAACTTACAGTTTTAGTGACTTCTGTAGAGTACTAAGACATTCAGTTAAATTTGAGGTAAGTTATCTATTTTTATTTATTAAAGGCAGCAGAATAAAAGATGATGATATTAAATATGATCATTATATTAAGCACTGCATTTTTCTAGTGTTTTTAGGTTTGCAATGTATTCTGCTTATATTATCTCATTTGAACGTTATAGTACTATAATAAAACATTGCTACCCTTATTTTAAAGAAGGAGAAATTGAGTTTCACAAAAGTTAAATCACTTATCCATGGCCAATAGACTATAAAATGTACTGATAGAAAGGATTTGAAGTATTCTTCTGATCCCTTGTCAAACAGGTTTTCTCCAGTAGCATGGTGCTTGATATTGAAGACTAATTTATTCAACTGCAAAATTTTGTCCAAGGCTGGCCCTTTCTATGGTCTATTTCTAAGAAAGAAAAAAGGCAGATCCAACCTGAGCTTGTTCCTAAACTCTTCCGAGTACCTTTAAATAAAGACTAACAAATCCTAGAGTGGCAGAACCCAGAAAAAGAAGGAATGACCTAGAAAATAGATCCAGGAGATATAATTTAAGAAAAATGTTAGACTATCTGAAAATCATGACTTATAAAAAGAGCCTAGACATCATATTTCAAGAAATTATCAAGGAAAACTGCTTCAATATTCAAGAATCAAAGGGCAAAATAGAAATGGAAAGACTCTACCTATCATCTCCTTTAAGAGATCCCAAAATGAAAACTTGTAGGAAGATCTCCCAGATCAAGAAGAAAATACCTCAAGCAGCCAAAAAGAAACAATTGAAATGTCGTGGAGCCACAGACATGATAACACAAAAGTTACCTACTTTTACCTTAAGGTATAAGAGGGATTGCAATATGATATTCCAGAGGGCAAAAGACCTAGAATTTCAATCAAACATCATTTACCCAGAAAAACAGCATAATCCTCCACTGTAAAATGGCTGTTCAATGAAATAGAGAAGTCTCAAATACAAATACTTTCAAATACAAGATGCAAAAGGAGTATAAAAAGACAAATGGGAAAGAGAAATTGTAAGGAATTCAGTAAGGTTAAACTGTTTATATTTCTACTTGGGAAAATGATATTTATAACTCCTAAAATCTTTCTCATTATTAGTGCAGTTAGAAGGAATATATATATATGTGTATATATATATATATATATATATATATATAGAAAGCAGAGGTCTAAGTTGAATGAATGTTATAATTATCTAAAAATAATAAAATAAATGGTAGACAAAGAACAATGCACTGGGAGAAAAGGAAAAAGAGAGGTTGAGTGGGATAAATTATCTGACATAAAAGAGAACTGAAAGATTTTACAGTGGAGGGGAAAATGAAGGAAGTGGAGAAGGGAGCACGTGAACCTTACTCTCATTAGAATTGAATCAGAGGGGAAATAATGTGCATGCTCAGTTGTAGAAATCTATCTTACCATATAGGAAGACAAAAGAAGATGGAAGTGAACTGATAGAAGGCAGGGAAGCAAAGCACTTTTGAGAATATACAGGGTAAAAGAAGAGAGTAGGATAAAAGGAGAAATAGAATGGAGGGAAATATCATAATTGGTAATCATTACTGTGAAACAAACTTTTAAAAATAAGTTTCTCTGATAGACTTCATTTCTTAAAAGTGTAGAAAACTGAGTGAAATCTATAGAAATAAGAATAATTTCTCAATTGATAAGTAGAAATGATATGAACACACAGTTTTCAGGCAAGGTCATCAAAGTTATTTCTAATCATATGAAAGTATTCTAAACCACTATTGATGAGAGAAATGCAAATTAAAACATCTTTGAACTAGTACTTCACACCTGTCAAATTGGCTAATATGACAGAAAAGGAAAATTACAAATATTTTAGGAGATGTGGAAAAATTGAAACCATAAGTACTGTTGAGGAAGTTGTATATTGATTCAACCATTGAGGAGAGCAATTTGGAACTTTTCCCAAAGTGTTAAAAAAAACAAAAACATGCATACCCTGTGACTAAGCAATACCATTACTAGGTCTGCATCACAAAGAAATTTTTTTAAAAAGGAAAAGGACCTATATGTACAAAAATATTTATAGTAATTCTTTTAGTGGTGACAGAGAATAAGAAATTGAGGAGATGTCCATCAATTGGGGAATAGCTGAACAAATTGTTCTGTTATTTTGCTTTAAGAAATGACAAGCAGAATGTTCTCAGAAAAAAACAAACAGACAAACAATACATGGAAAAACTTACATGAACTGATGCCAGGTAAAATTAGCAGAATCATTAGAACATTGTACAGAATAGCAGCAATATGGTATGATAATTCACTATGAATAACTTAACTTTTCTCAGCAATACTGTAGGACTTATGAAGAAATATGCTGTTCACCTCTGGGGAATGGGAGGGACTGAATGCAGATCAAATATATTTTTTTCTTTAATTTATTTTTCCTGAGGTTTTTTTCTGCTTTTTTTTCATTGAATGACTTACATGGGAACGTGCTTTGCATGACTATACATGTGTAACCTATGTTAAATTGTTTACCAACCCAGTATAGGTGAATCAAGAAGAGATAGAAAGAATTTGAAACTCAAAATTTGAAAACAAAATGTTAAAGTTGTTTTATACATAATTGGGAAAAATAAAATATTAAAAAAGAAAGAAAAATGAAGAATATTCTCCTTTACTTCTTCTTTAAGTGAGACATTTTGAATGACTGGTATTACCAAGCATGAGAAAGCCACTTATTTCCTTTGTATACTGGAAGGATATGAGGCTAGACCATGGGAGACATGGTCACATTCTCAAACATGGAAACAGAGTGTCTGGTGTTACTCCCTGATGGATGACCCAGTCTACAAGTGGGGAATCACCATAAATCAAGATGAAGAATAGACTTCCAGACCCACTTCATAAATTCCAGGCACTAGGTTGGTTTCTAAAGTTAGCAGTTGGTGATCTTAAAGCTGACAAAGCAGCATTAAGGATGCAAACCTGCAACCCACCATACACAGGAGTTAATGTGTTAGCATTTTAACAAATTGAACCACTTCCCTAGCCTATTTATCAGTTCAAGCTATTTGGAAATGTTGCGACCATATGTCGTCCATTGAAATGAACACTAAACACAGCATTTATAAATGGTAATTTATGACTCATAAATGTCTCTGCTATTAGTGTCATTCTGCCACTGTGAATGGAATTGATAACAGTTTCTGAGCTCTGTGTGTGTGTGTATATGTACGTCCCATTTTAGGAATGTTGTAGATATTAAAGCTTCAGTGACTCATGGAAGATGCTATTTTGAAAATCTGTCCCTATCAGAAAGATTATTTTCTCTATGCTTGATCTGTATATTCACAAATCTGACAGGCTAGAATTATGTGTGTTTATATGTGTCTATATATGTATTATATATGCATTTACATATACATTCATATGTATGCCCATGTTTATTTTAAAAAGTATATGTATGCTCATAAAATGCTTTTTTTTGTCCTGTGTAAATTGATTATGATCTAAGTCTTCAAACTAGAAGCAATTTAAAAAAAAAGACTGAATATTTCATGTACAACAAGCATGAACAGCAAGGGACATTTAGCAGTATGACTTCATGTTTGTGCTTCTGCAAAAATCAAATAACATATCAATGCTCCAAGTAAAGACTTGTCATTTGCATAGAAGAGAAAGTAAAAGGGCATAAGAAATGACTCCATTATTATAGAGGATAAAGTATTCCTTTAAGAATCAAGATATCAACATAATATCACATATCAAAAAAAGAGGCAGACAGGTACTCTTAACATGAGAGAAGGTTAAATACTTAAAAAATATGAATGCATTAATGAAGAAAGAAATTAATTAAGTCCTAATCATGTGATAGGAATGTTGCTAAGTACTAGGGATACAAATATAAGAAAGCAGGAGAGTCTCTGCCCTCAAAGAATTTGCATTTTATTTGGTAGTGGTAGCTAGCAAGGAATGTTTTGAACAATAAATCACAGAGAATGGTAATGGTAGCAACAATTTAAATGTTTGACATCTCATTTCTAGTAATGGAGGTCTTGATATGATAACTGTTTTTGGAGCTACAATTGGAGGGGGGCTGGGGATGAGCTAAATTGGAGCCCAGTGTGACAAGGGTCAGTTCTTGAGCTTTGGTTGAAGGTGAAGAATGCATAGCACATCTCCTTAGCCTAAAACATCACAATTTCTATCCAGGGTCCCTAAAAACATTGTTCTGGTCACTCCCATTAGCAATGTTGGCACTATTCTTAATTTTTTCATTCTTCCTTACCCCACATGTTTATTCCTTTGCCCATTCTTTTATATTGCACTTTCACAGGACTTCTGTAATGGCTATCCACATAGTCATCACAATGATGTAGGCTTTCACCACCTAGTGTTGGTTATTGCAGGACCCTATTAATTGGATTTTGACTCTACCTCACTTAATGTAATTGTCAGATTTAGGCAGCTGGATTAAATGAATAAAAATTAACTTATTCATTTAGTTATTATTCATCATTATTCATTAAATGAATAAAAGTGTAAACTTTCCAGTATTAAGCTCTAAACCAGGGTAGTATGAATAAAATGTTATGATAATTAAATAAAAGCAGATCACGATACATAGGAAATGTGGTTAAAAAGAGTCATTCATAAGTCTATATATAACATATCAAGATACTTGAGAAACTTGCAGTCCATACTGCATCAATCAAGCATTAGTAGCTTCCAGGCTCACGAGCACCTTGAGGGATTGAATTATCTGCACTTATATCAGAGATCATCATTTCTGGCGTGTGTGTGTGTGTGTGTGTGTGTGTGTGTGTGTGTGTGTGTGCTGAGAGCCCATATGTCTCCCAATGATTCTATCATCAGGGACTTTCTGAGTAGTAAACAATGCATTCAGCAAGAAGCGAAAATAATCCAGATACACTGAGCAATATATCAGAAAACTATACTTTAGGGAAACTCCATTAGGATTCCACAAAGAGGGGACACACACACACACACACACACCCACACACACACACACACACACACATCACACATTACACACACACTACTAGGAGTTATGATTTTACATTTCAATCACATTTTCTTTTCAAGTTTGATTCCACTATTTCTGGCAACTTGTTTGTGCAAGGAACAATGTATTTCTTGGTTTCAGGATAGTTTTGTTTGTTTGTCTTTGTAATTACTTTTATTATCTTCCCTGTAAATATCTCTTTTGTAAAAGCAAATTGTTTTCAATTGCTTGAATATTATTGAGTGACATACCAGAGAGGGGCTTTAAAGTTATAATAATAGAAATTAAGACCTTCAAGATTATACATAAAATCCTGAGGTTGAAGGGAGTAGAGTAGCTAAACTACAAGAGACACAAAAATGTGAACGCATACTCTACTAACGGCATCCCAATTCAGATGAGATGTAACAACCAATCTGCTCTCTGTGAAGCAATAATGAAATGCCTTATCCTCATTACTTATTTATATAAAAATGGTAGAAATTTATGTTTGGTGAATTGCATATGTCTCTACAACTTTTTTAAAAATTATTTTTCTTTGCTATATCAGAGATTTCTCTTCATCTTGGGCAAAGGAAAGAAATATGTGAAATTTCAGTGATATGAAATATAAAGACATAACTAAAATATTTTAGAGAAGTAGCCTATCAATGACCTCAGGCCACAAGGTACTAATTTTATTTACATTGCAGTGGCCAGCTCAGAGAGAGAGCAGGTTATAGGGCCATTGGAATTTCAGTTCTGTTTCATACACTCACTAGATTGTAAACCAGGAAGTTACATCTTTCTCATTCTCAGTTTTCTTCTCTGTAAAATGGAAATTGTAATAGCAACGATCTTACCAAGTTATTGTAAGGATTGAATGAGATAACATGTGAAAAGATTTTTTAAAATATTTATCACTATATAGATTAGTTTATAAAATGATTGACTTGCTATTATGATGAATGGAAGCTTTGATGGTGGATTATTACTAAATATGTTGTCATTTCCATGTAACATACTCATACACATCAATGAAGGCTTCCAAATAACAATACTTTAAATTAATATAACATTTTGAAATTTATAAGTTTCTTTGCATATATTATCATATTGGGACCTTGTAACAATCTAGTCAGATATATACTAACTGGAAGCATTATTTTTCCTATCTTACAGATGAAGAAACTGAGTTTAGAGGGAAATATTCTACAGTGGTAGATAGATTATTGGGCCTGAATATCTTAAAGATCTGAATTCAAATCCAGCCTCAGAGATTTAGTTGCATTTCCATTGGTAAGTTATTTAAATGATGTGTGCCTCAGCTTCCATTCATGTGAAATGGAGAGAATAACAGTAGCTATCTTTCAGGATTGCTATAAGGATCAAATGAGATAATATTTTAATATTTTTCAAGTGCTGAGTATAGCTTGTGATACACAATAGGACTTTATGAATGTTTATTCCCACCC
>JAJPUD010014929.1:0-39252 GCA_023553655.1 Myrmecobius fasciatus
CATAAGATTCATAAAATCACAATAAACATATAATAATAATCATAAAATCACAGTAATCATATGACAACAATCATAAAATCACAGTAATCATATCATAATCATAATGTAATAATCGATTCATAAAATCAACCCTCATTCTATAAGTATCTATAACATAAATATAGTTCTCAAGAGTTATTTTTTCTTGTTACCTTCTTATGTTTCTCTTGTGTTCTGTGTTTGTAGATCAAATTTTTTGTTCAGTTCTGGTCTTTTCAGTAGAAATAGGTGAAATTCTCCTATATCATTGAATGACCATCTTCTTCCCTGGAAGGTAATGCTCATTCTAGCTGGGTAACTTATTCTTGGCTGTAATCCAAGTTCCTTTGCCCTTCGGAATATCTGATTCCAGGCCCTTCGATCCTTCAAAGTAGAAGCTGCTAGGTCCTGTGTAATCCTAATTGTAGCTCCCCGATATTTAAATTGTTTCTTTCTGGCTTCTAGTAATATCTTTTCCTTGGTATGATAGTTCTGGAATTTAGCCCCGATATTTCTGGGGGACTTAATTTTTGGGTTTCTTTCAGGAGGTGATCGGTGGATTGTTTCAAGGAGTATTTTGCCTTCTGGGTGTAAAATATCAGGGCAGTTTTCTTTTATGATTTCCTGGAATATAGTGTCCAGGTTCTTTTTTTCATCATGGCTTTCAGGAAGCCCTATAATCCTTAGATTGTCTCTCCTAGATCTATTTTCCAGGTCAGTTGTTTTTCCTAGGAGATATTTCATGTTTTTCTCTATCTTTTCATTTTTTTGTTTTTGTTCAACTGATTCTTGAAGTCTTGATGAGTCATTAATTTCCAATTGTTCGATTCTATTTTTTAATGTCTTATTTTCTTCAGTTACTGTTTTTAGTTCCTTTTGCAATTGACCAATTACATTTTTTTGTTCATTGCATTCTTTTTCCATTTTTTCTATTTTATTTTGCAGTGATCTCATTTCGTTTCTCCATGTTTCTTCTAACGCTCTTTTAAGATTTTTTATGCAATCTTCAAAGAAAGCCTTGTGACATGGAGACCAATTTATGTCTCTCTTTGGGGCTTTTTCTGGAGTTGCTTTACCTTTAGGGGCCTCAGGATTTGAGGTCTGTTCTTCCCTCTCTCCAAACAAGTTGTCTATGGTGAGAGCTCTTTTTGGTTTTTTATTCATTTTTTTTTTTAAAGGTGTGAGGTCTGTTTAGGGCAGAGGTGGGACAGCTCCTTTAATTTGCCCTGGGGCAGTTTTGCTGATTGAGTTATTTCAGGAACTGGGCAGTTCTGCTGATTGAATTATGTCAGGGGCTGGGCAGCTCTGCTGATTGAATTATTTCTGGTGCTTATCAGTCCTGTTGTTTGATTGATTGCTTTAAGGTGCTGTGTAATGGCAACTAGGTCCGATGCTCATCAGGGGTTCAGTGGTTCACAATCTATCCCCCTCAAAAGGCAGACCCTCCAAACCACCTGCCCACAATCAGGACAAATTGTTCCAAGAGGCCCGCAGAAGACTCCCAGGTGTGTGAAAAGCACAACGCTCCCACTCCTGTTCCGACTCCTGTTCCAGCTCCCTGCTCCAGCTCCCTGCCCAGGTCTCCCTGAGCTGCAGTCTGGGTTCAGTAGGCCACCCCCTGCCCCATTAAAACAGACCTGTTTTGAGGTTCCTCCAGAGCATCCACCTCCAGAATCGTGTTGTTCTCCAGATACTGTGGATTTTCCCGATTCAGAATCAGTCTAGAGGCTTCATATGTTGTTGGTTTGAGGGGATGTTAGAGGAGGTTACAGAGAATCCTGTCTGATCTCGGCCACCATGGCTCCACCCCCGGAAGGAAGTAATTTTGGTTTTTTTAAGGATTGTGCCTTAAGAACAGAGGAACAGTTAGTGGATTTAATAGTAACTAAAATAAAAAGGAAATTCCAAAGCTTAATATTATGCCTGGCACAAGGGAAGTACCAATAAATGTTTACTGATTGATTAATTCACAATGTGTGTGGGTATCAATGGGTTATAGCTGGGAAACATAGCCTCTGACCTAGAGGTCTCCTTTAAGAACATATTAAATACCTTGAGATTAGGGGTATAAAATACTTTATATATATATATATATATATATATATACACACATATACATATATGTGTGTATATATATATATATAATATATCTTATATTACATAAAAGATTCTAATGCTATGAGCATAAGAATAGGGAATCATCACCAGTGGTAAGAAAGCCTTGGACTTATACTATTGCTATACAGAGATGTTGGAAGATATATAGGCTTTTATTACAAAGATAAGTTAGAAGAAAAGTTTAAACAACCCAATGAATCTTTTAAAAATTCTCTCAGCTACATTTTTTCTAATGACTTGGCAAACTCACAGAAGACTTACTTTTTTCAGTCAATTAAATCAGTTGGGAATCAGCATGTTGGCATTATACCCCCCCAATTCCTGCTAGTGGGGAGGCTGAGACTAGTGTACCAATTTGAGTTCAGGAGTTTTGAGCTGTAGGAGGACTGAAGTCATTTTTGAATTCACTAATCTAGCATCATATTGATGAATTCCTGAGAGCTGAGAGTATTAGGTGCTTAATAAAGATGGAGCCAACCCAGATCAGAAAAAGCTTTTGTGCCATTCAGCATTGGAACCAGGTCCATGAGTGGCAACTGCAATTCAGTCTCTCTATTAGAGAGAGTATTCTCTAATGGAATTAATGAATTAATAAATAAATGAACAAATAAACCAAATAGTGATATTCTTCCTTGTTCTTATTTGGATTGTTAAGATGGGTATTTCTGCATGCTTTATTCCATAAAAATTAAATTTCTTTTTAACAGGTTATCTAATCAGGGTTAGCAAGAGAAAGTGTAAAAATCTGAAAAGAGATGTTTGGTAAATTGAATGTACTCTTTGTCCACCCTCCATGACCAGAGAGTGTCAGGACATTTAGACCTTTTTGGGCAGAGCGCCACCAAAATGATGTGGCCTTTAGTGATGGATCTCCCTTTGCAATATCACCAAATATTCTTAGGTGAACAACTTGTTAACTTGGATCAGGAAATCTGAACAGCTCTAGTGGCTGGTTAGACAAACATGACTACTCACAAAAAACAGCATTCTCAGAATACTAGAAGGAGGCAATATACATGCTGTGTTAGGTGGCCAGAGGATAATGATACACTTTCCTCTAAGGAACTTTGGGTATGGATCTTGAATCATTGGAGGATTGGAAGGTTTCCCAATTATTCCCCCCAATATATTCCCCCCAATTCCCCCCAATATATAAGGGAAAATTTGATAGTGATAACCAGGTCGTTTTTTCTAAAGGGCTGTCAACAACTCTGTAGGTTCTTCCCAATTACTTTGGGAATTTTAGCAAGTATATAACTGGGCTTTCACAGTTATTAATCCATTAATGGAGACTATTCAAAGGTATAAGGATCCTGGCCAGATCTGCCAATAAGCCTATTTGTGAATCATTTGGTTGGCATTTGAGAGAAACTTGAAAAGTTTGGCAAATAGAGTCTTCATTGATGCTGATTTCTGGACAGTGGCCATGGGCTTCACTAAATTGTCAGAGGTTTGGAATTCAGCTTAGCTGAATTATAAAGTTGATGCTTTTAGAAGAATGGCAGAATTTAGAACTTGGTCCACTATCAGTCTGGACATGGAATATATGATTACTTATGATGGATGCAGACTTTATTTGATCACTTTAACAAATAATGAATTAACTTCTTTCTCTTGTGTGATCAGGAGTTGTTTTTATTTTTAAAAGTTTTATTTTGTGACTCTTCAGTTTCTTTTTAAAAATATTTTTTAATTTTCATTTACAACTTCTCAATTTCTTCCACACTTGGACCACCTATTGAGAAGGAAGAAATAAAATAATCATTACAGATAAGGAGTTATATAAAACATTCTACATTAGCTATATTCCAAAAGTGAAAGAAAAGAAAAAGAAACAAAAAAATATGTTTCACTCTCTACTTAAATAGTTCTTTGCCTAGAGGTTGAGAAACTTGTTGTCATGAGTCCGTTGGACTTGTGATGAATTATTTTGATCAGAATTAGTAAATTTTACACAATTGAATAACTTTAAAGTATGTATCCATGCTGTCAGGACCCCCCACACCAAGACCAACCCCTATTTTCACTCCACATTTTTTACTAGTAGCCGACATCATGTTTTCCAAAACTAAGGTCAATCAAGCAAGTTACCTGTACCCTAAGCTTTACATAACTATCCTTTGTACTTACCTTTTGGATGAATGCTGATGGAGCTAAATCACATTGACTGAAGTCACCTTCCAGATGGTCCCTGAGCTCAGACAAGCTGCTCACTTTCCAAGTCTACTTTACTTCGAATTTTATATTAGAATTGAGTTTTGCTCTAGGGGTGGGGTTGGGGAATGACTGACCTGAGCTTTTATCTTTTCTATATTTCTGCTTCTTTTTCTGTTTAATTCTTCTGACAAGGTATGATTGGGGAAGAAGTATGTGCTTTGTACTTTATGTAGCTAGGGATACTGCTCCCTTAGGAACAGAATTAGTCTTTTCCACCCTGGAACTATGACCTGGAATTGTGCAACAGGCGTCAGAGCTGCCAGAGGACAACTGATTATTTCCCCCAAACAGCTAGAGGGGTCTTCTGGGATCTCTATCTCTTCACATATAAACCCCTTTACTATTCCTGGATATTTCCCTGCTTCTCATTCTTGTGACTTTTGCTTTACTATGCTCACTAACCAGCCCCAACCCCAGTCATCACATATCTCTACTTTTCTGAACTGCCCTAGATAGGAAAAATGATTCACTCTGACTTTTTCTTGTCTTTCTCATCCAAAATTCAGTTTGGAGAGTTTTATAAGGGGTTAGAGGAGGTTTAGGGGGAACTACAGCAAAGTTGCTAAGTACATATTTCATTATCTCATCTTCATTCTGAATGTCTACCTTTGAAAGAATAGTATAACATGAGACTGTGTGCTTTTGACTTATGCCTGAAAATAGATTTTATTATCCCTTTTCTTTCAATTTGGTGAAAGAGGTTTACCATTACTGTGGTTAGAATTTATTTAGCATATGGCTTTGTAGAATCTATTAAGTCTATCACCACAGCAGCCACCATCAAAAGTCTTATAGAATGCAAACTTTTTTTTCTTCTCTTCTTTCCCCTCTTTCTCCTTCTTTCAGCCACTGAGATCATATTTTCTAATGAAGGTATCCATTTTACTATGAAACATGTTTGAAATTAAGTCTGCCACATCCAACACTCACTGGCTTTTCCATCTCCTGTGTCAGCCTCAGGCAGCTAGTATTGTGAAATGATGTCATGTTCTGATCATGTGGGTAGCAGGAGCAGAAGATGCAAAAACTTCAAAAATATGGCATCATTGGGCAGCTAGATGGTGCAGTGGATAGAGCACCAGCCCTGAAGTCAGGAGGACCTGAGTTCAAATCTGGTCTCAGACCCTTAACACTTCCTAGCTGTGTAACCTTGGGCAAGTCACTTAATCCCAAAAGTCTCAGCAAAAAATAAAATAAAATAAAATAAAATATGGCATCATCCACTCAAAGAAGCTTCTAGGAAAGAGGAGATTTTGTCTTGTATGAGGCAGGAAACAGTGAGTAGATATAAACAGAGAACAAATCTTGGCATAAGCTTAGGCCCTGGGACAATTGCATGTATGAGCCTTATATCTTAGCCACCTTGGTATAGATGATCCTGTCCTGTGACAGGGATCAATGACTATTAGATGTCAGTAATGATACCTTGGTTCTGATGTTCTAGTGTTCTTCCCGTTCGTTATCTTATATAGGAAAATCTTTGAACTGCCATATTTTTTGATCTTCATGGATTTTATTTTTTAAATAATTTTTGATGTTTTTCTTTTTATTGATTGCATTAAGCCTCATTTCCACTGCTGCTTGTCCTAACCTTTTATTTTTATTGAGGTACTGTATTCTTTATTGAATAATTATTTTGAGGTAATTTAAGTAGACGATCCCTTCAGGAATTTGGGGGAACTTGACACCAAGGATTGGGATATGGCAAGAATTGTATTTATTTTATGTAACCTGGGCTATTTATTCTAAAAAATGATTAAGGAGGATATACTCTCGGCTTAATTGGTCTAGAGGATTAGAGATATTAAAAGCCCAGCCTATGGGATATGGAAAATTGGCAGAGTTCCTACTGCCCTGCCTTATATCTTTCTGACCCAATTTTATTGTCCAGGTAAACGCAGAAGCAGATGGAAGCAGTCACTGTTTTTAAAATAAAATGTATTCTTTTTACTTTAAATTTATCTTATTGAATTTTATGTTTCATGAATGTTTCATTTTATTACAGTACTGAGAATGAATAAATGAAATTATATAAGCTAAGTCTGTCCCAAGATAATCAGGGGACAGTTGAGACTCAAGAGACCAATTAAAAAGCTATTTAATAGTACAAGTGATATGTAATGAAAGCCTGGATAGAGTAGTTGTTGTATCAGGATAGAAAGGGGGAGAAATGAAAGAATGTTAAATATATGTCTATATATTGATCTATCTATCTGTGTCATATATATGACATCTATATAGATCTATATATACATATATTTTTTACTTATTTTGTAAGTATTATTTCTATAAGAGTCAAAATTTATTTATTTTGGTCTTTGTTTCACCAGTGCTCAAAGAAAAGCCAATGCTCAAAGAATCAAAGGATTCTTCTTTTGACTTTGTGGACAATTAATAAAACACAGGAAAAAAATGGGCACATTAGTTTTATACTTATAAGACCTTTTTGACCAGATACCATAATCATGATGCTAGATCACATTTCTCCATTAACTTTGGCTCCAAATGATATTTTGTCTGTTTCCAAAAATTCTTTTACACTTTCAAAAATTGAAGGTCTTCCATTATGTGGTATTCAAAGGTATAGGAAAAACCTTTAAGGAACTAAAATAGAACATAAGCTTCTTGAGGGCAGAAATGGTTTTGTCTTTTGCCTTCATGTCTCCAGCAACTACCACATCACACAGTAGTTTTTTTTTTTAATCAATTTTTGCTGAATGGAATTGAACACTGGATTTGATTAAATAAAACAATTAACGCTTAGGGAAACCTCCTTACCCAAAGGATTAAAGATGAAGATTGTCCCTACATGTTTTCTGAGGTTCTGTGTAGCAGTAGATCTTGGAGGCTTTTCTCCATTATGGAGATTATGTGACTGGCTTTATTTAGAAAATATTCATAAGTTTTTTGGTGTTTTTACTTCTTCTTCTGAGTTCTTAGCACTGTGTTTCCTAGTGTTGTGAAAGGGAGCCAGTAAGTGGTATTAAAGAAAAATCTCAGCAGGACCTGTAAAAACAAAAATAAGCAAGTACATGATCTAACATCTCCTTTTTCATTAATAGTTTGAAGTATTCAAAGATAACCAAGTATTATTTCTGGACAGTTTTCCTTTTAATAAATAATGAAAACCAAAGCCAACCTAGTGAAAAAGTTTCTTTCAGAGATTGCAAGGATTTAATTTCTCATTATTCTTCTTATCCTCTATTTTCTTTTTCTCAGTTTCTTAATCATTTCTCATTCACAGTATCATGTGAAAGCCCTAAGAAGGATTTCAGTCAGACCTGAAATTATTCCTCTGCAAAGGATTCCAGGAGAGGTTTACTTCTAAGAAAGTTCATGCTTTTAAGTGAACTACTAAGAGTTTAATGACTTTCATTGTTGGTTTCAAATAAGTTGCATCTCTCCATATACTTTTTGATAAAAATCTCATTAATGACATTTCAGAATCTTGGCTACCTTTAAATCTCAAAAAATGAGGATTTTTCAATGTGCCAATGATATGGGTGATATGTAGGAGGAAGGGGATTTGGATAAAAGCAGGACAGTAAATTTCATTCTAACTTTATATTTCAAAATAACAAAAATTCTCCAGACAAGTATAAAACAACAAATGAGATGTCAAAACCAGCCTGCTGAGTGCTAGTCAGTGAAACTTAGATATGTAGTGAGAATTACAGATTTCTATCATTCAGAAAAAAAATATGAAAAGGAGCTGGCCAGGTCTCCTAAAATGAGTCCTGCAATAACCTGTTGGAAGGGTTGTGATCATTTTTGGTCCCCAGATGTCCCTTGCTTTTTTTTCCCTATCCCAAACCCTTTCTAACAGACATATTCATACCTGTAAAGTTTCCATAGCTCTCTTGGACTAACCAGTAGGATTTACAAATAACCTCAAGGCTTCAGGACCACAGAACACTATATGTAGGTCATAACTCTAGCTTCATGGATGCAGATTGCTTGTTGTTTCTCAAAGGCTAGCCTCCAAAAACTCATTACCATTTTGTTTAGAAGAAATTTTAGCAGGGGGGGAGGTAAGAGAGAAGGTAGTAGCGTGGTTGCTGACTCATTACAGGTTTCCTAAATGATTTCTTACCAACCAACCAAAATCAGGCATGTACATACATCACTGTACTTAACTATAATCAGAGCCAAATGTCCTTTCTGCTTTTTCTGCCTCTTGCAAATAAATCACTGATGAAAACTTGGAATCTCTGTTTTGCTTCTTGAGCTTTAATCCTCAAAGAGTGAGCTTTCCAAAGTTTCTGTCAACATTATGGAACAGACTGAAATTATTATTGACCAGTGTATATGTCAAGCTATATCCTGCTTTCATGACAACAAAAGGATGATTGGAGTAGAACACTTGTGTCTCTCTGTGTGTTTTAAACTGATAATGATATTTTAAATTATAAATCTGAAATCTTCATTAAAGTTATGTCCTATCCCAGGACAAATGCTTGTTTGTGAAAACATGAGTTGGCAGGTTTGTTTGTTTAAACCTTAGGGCAAGGGTAAATAGCTGAATGGATGTGATCAATGGTCACAAAAAAGATCGGGTTAACTCACAAAATCTGATGAGTGAATTGCTATAAGTGGGTACTTAGTATGATGGATGGAGATGTCATTTATATGTTGGATATTGTGAAAACCTACAAATATGCTTGTATCCATTCTCTATTCTCTGATACAGATACAGATTGGAACAATCTGGAAAATATGACAAAATCTTCCACTGAACTCCAGGTTAAATAACCACAAACTGTTAAGATTTTCATGCTTTTAAAGAGACAATATTATTCCATTCTTTAGAAAAATAGAACCTCTTATTTATGAAAAATTTATTTGATAGTTTGGGGCTGCTATTTAAATTATAACTCAGTAAATGGTATTCTTGTGTCTTTGAAAAAAGCAGACATTGTTACAAAAGGAATGATTTCCTTGTTTCTCATGAGTCATAGGAAGCCATCCTAAAGAGAGTTATTAGATATGTAACTAATTATTGCTTAATAGTTTGGCCATGATACCTGGAACATACTAAATGTTTCTTTATAGGGTCAGTCATAGATTCAGAACTAGAAAACTATTTAGTTGATTCTCATTTTCCAAATGAAGAAACTAAAGTGAAGAAATTTGCCTCGTCATGCAATTGGTATATTGCTTAAGCAGAATATGAATGTAGTTCCTCTAATTCCAAAAGCCAGAGTGCTTTTCCATTATGTCATGCTGCCTCCCGAATTGAATAGATGTAAACCTAGATTTTATATCAAACAAGAGTCTTTAAATAGGATTAAACATTACATTTTCTCTACTTTATTTTGCTAATGGTTAACTGTATGTTACTGATACATTTTTTAATTCACCATAATTTCCCTCACTATCCCTTTCTCTCCCCTGATGTAAGTCATCTTATATAAGAATATTTTTAAAGACAAAAAAGAAAAAAAATATCAACTGAAATAATCACTACACTGAGAAAGTTTGAAAACATTGTCAAATATCTATTTTCTTCCTCTGAAAAGAGGCAAAGTGGGGAGTCTTTTGTGGTACAGTGGACAGAACACTAGGCTGGGAATCTGGGAGTTCTAAGTTTGAATACATCATCAGAGACTAATCAATTAACCTCCCTCTGATTCAGTTTTTTCAAATCTCTTAGGATTGTTGTAAGGATAAAATGAAATAGTACCTGGACACAGTAGATGCTTAATAAATGTTTATTTTCTAATTAAAAAAGAGTTTGTGTACTAAAATGTACTGATTGAAATTTTTAGAGACAGAGAAAAACTTTCCCCTGGTTTTGAAATGCTGCTACTCAAATCTATGTGCAATGTTATCTTCTGTGTTAAAAATAAGTATTTGTCATTTCAAGATAGCCTTAGAGAGATGGATAAAGGCTGTCAATATTCAGATGTCATGGATGTTGACTTAAACCTAAGGAGTTTAGGTTTTGCATTGAGCTGCTTTCACAGAATCTTTTTTAAATTAAATTTTAATTTTTCATTTGCCCAGTATTTTATTTCTCTTTCACCTTACTCTTCCACCACCCCATTGAGAAAAGAAAAATAAAATCCTTATAAAATATGCATAATTAAGCATAGCAAATCTCCATATTGCATTGTGTATGTATGTATATCTATATGTATGTATGTGTATCTATATATTTGCATATAGTATGTATATACTATATATGTATATATATATACACACACACATACATATTTCTACATATTGAGAACATCATCCCCCTTTCAGGAAATCAGGGAATGATCATCAATTGTAAAATGACTAAACATTTTTGCAATATAAATTTCATATAATAGTAGTTTTTTAAGAAAAGAGAAAAGAGATGGTTTTAGAAAGCTCCAGGAAGACATGAGAACTATTGATGTGAGGAATAGGCAGAGCCAGGAAAATAATTTATACAAAACAACATCATAAAAATGAATGACTTTTAATGATTTAGGAATTCTAATGAACCATGATTCCAGATCATGAATGCAAAGAATTCTTTGAAGAATATCATAATAGAATCCTTGTGTTGAGAGGGAGGTAATCTAAAAATCTGTCTATCTATTAATCTATTTCTGTCTGTCTATCTATATCAAACATATCTGGCAATACTAAGGAAATCATAGACTCATTCTAAAAAATTGCCTACATTTCCATGACCTACTAATCTAGGATCCCTGTCAAAATAAAAGAAAATGAGGTCAATTTGATGTGTTTGCTAATGTGCATCTCTTTGCATTGACAAATGATAGCCTTCTGCTTTCAAAATTCTGGTCACCTATTCTCTAAGAAATTTTCCTAAGTCAATTCTTCAGAAATGTTTTTGTCACCTGAACTTCAGTTTCTTTCATGTGGTAGCAAACCTTTCTTTATATGTATTGCAATAATGTGTTGTATATGCTATTTGCCTGCTTATTGTTTAGCATAGAAATATCCTGATTATATCATTTTCTGAGCACTAATTTTTTTTAGAAATGACAAACCCTGGTATTTGCTTTAAGCCAAGTTTGTGAAAAACAAAATAAAGATCCCTATAAACCAGGAAAAAAATTCTTTCTAGCCTTAGTTAATTCCCAAATGCTTTTCTATTTTTATTTTTCCCATTTCTCTAATTATTTATCACTTTATGATATGTAGATCAGTAGTTGAGCTTATTATTATTATTATTATTATTATTATTATTACTTTTCCTCTCTGTAAAATGATTAGAATATATTAGTTGACCTTCTATGTTTGGCTTATTTCTAGTATTTAGTCACCTTGTGATTGTGAAATTCATCTGCTTTTATTTTGTGCCTCTTTAAATTCTGGGATTTTCTTCATGTTTGTTTTTTCTCCCCCATTATACTACATTACACTTTAAAGGGACCATGCTATCTTTTCTTCTTCTCATAACCCATGCTGGGCCTAATAATGTAGCAAGCCACAAATGATAGGACACACACTGTCAGTAACTTTTATTTATTTATTTTTCTTTCAGAGATCAACTGAGTCTATCCCTGTATGTTCTTTAGTCTACTCCCTTGTAACTATCATCACTCCATTTCATAGATGCTTCAGACTATGTAAAAAGTCCAGGAAGGAGCTCATATTAGGAGGTCATATTAGGAACATCATGAAAAAATCATAATAACAGCCCATATTTACCTATCCCTTAGTGCTTTGCAAAGTGCTTTCCTTGCATCATTCTATAATGAGCCATGCATGTACAATAATGGTTTTCCCAATTTTACAGGTGAGGAAACTAATTTGAGAGAGGATAAATGAATTCCTTAGAAACACAATAAGTGTTATTGACTTCAGTTTAGGTCTATCTCCCTGAGTTAGTTTGGAAAAATCACTTAACCTTAGCATATTATCTGCAAAATGAAAGGATTGGATGAGGTTACTTCATAGATCCCTCATACTTCTTAATCTATGATTGTGTGACTCTGAAACAAAACCCAATGCTCTTTCCTCTATATCATACTAACGGTACTCTGTGATCTTCCTGAGCCCATGTATTATTATTAATTTTTTTGATCCTGTAGAGTCCCAGGAAGTTCTTGAATATCTTTTTGGTGTCTCCCCAGCCCCCTTTCTTCATTGGAGGGAGAAAAGATACAATGCAAAATACCCAAAGCCAGCTGCTCATTTAAAGTTGTATATATCAGTAATCTTAAATAACCAAGAGGAAAGATTGTTGAGTTAATAAAATGTCTGAATTCTACAAATGCATTTATATAAATATCCTTTTGTGACTTGCAAATACAGTCAGTGTATGTATGCTCCAAGTAGCTATCCTGTTAAGCATGTTTTTATACATAGATAAGGCTTATTTGCAAATAACACTCTGAGTGCAGACAAATGGATGTTTCTTCCATAAAATCCTTGGAGTTGTGATCCTTTTAATGCTATTTCAATAGACTTTTCTTCAGAGAAAATAAGTTTCTGCTTTCATGAATTCCAAAATAGAGATATCCAAATTAAGGAGATTCTATTGTCTTTTTAAGGCACTTCAGCAACTGTATTATGTTTTCTTTATGTTGATGTCTGTGTAAGTGCTACAGTGAATGGAATAAACTTAATAAATGATAAATTAAGTTCTAATTTCAGTGACAGACAGTTTTCCAACAAACTTTTCCTATCATTTCATTTGTGGATGATAAGAAGAGAACATTTAGTAGCTCCCTCTCTCTCCATCCTTCTTTCTGTAAAGCATTTATAGGGTAGGAAACAGATGGCGTCCCATCAGTTTCTTTAAGCTACTAGCTCAGCTTTAGCAGTGGTAACATAAACACGAGTCCTACCCCAGAGAGAGAAGCTTTTGGGCTACTTTCCAGCTGTGCACATAAGAGATATATATTTCAGTAATGAATATGGGGTGCAGAAGGAACAGTCCACATTTAAAAGAAAAATAATCCCCTATACACCCTAGACTATGGATCATTTTACATAACTGCAAAGGCAGACAGCAGAATGCTTTTCTAATCTATGAGCCATATATATGCACATACATGGTTATAGAACAAGTATTTGGCATCATCAAACATAGCTTGACCGGGATAATCCCTTTTTGGTCTATAAATATGTCAGGGAATCTAAATCATTTCAGTGATAACGAGTTTTATACAGCACAGGGAACCAAAAGGCTATTAAAAATATATGCAATTGAAATTGCTTCAAAACTATTATAAAAGTTGCAGAAATTTCCAATTTTTAAGAACACATTGAATTTTTGTGGTTCATCCAGGTGCTTTACATATCACTGTCTGATACAATTCCCAATGTTTACTTCAGTTTAGGCTCAAATATGTACAGAGTAGAATGAACATTTTCCCAGTGCTTTGTAATTAAAAAAAAACATGCTCTGTGCAAAATGAAATATATCAAGAAAAAGTATATGCAATAGAGGAGAAGAATGCTAGAATGTTAAAAAGTACTATAGATTGGAAATTTATACATGAGAAAGCCATATTAGGCTCCTCCATCTAATCAACTCTACAAAGATTTTTTTATTTGTTTTGTTTTTGTAAATTTATTACCATCTTGCAACTAATGTACTTAATTAAGAAATCCAATTTTTTCTAAAACTTCTGAATTACAAAGATAAGTAAATCTCTTTGTAGAAGTAAGAAGATAGTCACCTATCACCACTGGTCAATTAGCTCTGTTAGATAAAATGCCCAGGAGTCTAAGAAAGAATCAAAGAGGCAAACCTACTACTCAATAACTTATCTCCCTGCCCCTGCCTATCCCACTCCAGCCCACATTACATTAATTCTTCATTTCCCTAGTACCTCTGTAGGTTTTATGAAATGCTTTTGACTGAGTAACTTTTAAGTTATTCATTAAGAAGGGAGATACACAAGGAAGGCAAGTGGATATAGGCAGGAAAAGCAAATGTGCGAAATTGTCATGGGAAGTTCTGGGAGGAAGTAGGTCTTAAACTAACTTCCCTATGTAGTATTACTATATAGGTAGGGGAGAAGAGAGTCAGTGGTTCCTAGTTGCTTTCGGGATATAATATAAATCCTAAGCCTGAAATTTGGTCAGTCAGGTGATGTAGTGGGTAGAATACCAAGTCTGGAGTCAGGAAAACATCTTCCTGAGTTCAAATCTGGGCTTAGACATTTACTATTTATGGAACACTGAGTAGATCACTTAACCTTGTTTGCCTCAGTTTCCTCACATGTAAAATGAGTTAGAGAAGAAAATGACAAACCCCACCAGTATCTTAGCCAAAAAGAAAAACAAATAAAAATGAAGTCATGAAGATTCAGACATGATTGAATATCAAATAAGATCTGGAATTTAAAGTCATCCCATTTAACTTAGTATTTTATTATATATTATGTTCCTTCAAATACTCTGCATTATAATCAAACTGACCTGCTGGAATGCATCCTTTATTTAACATTGTATTTTTCATTTTTGTTTCTTTTTATAAGTGGTCCCTATGTTTGGGATGCACTCCCTCTTTGCTTCAAAACATATTTAGCCTCCTTTAAAACATGGCTCAGGTGCCACAAAAATGAATTATTCTTTCCCCAGTATTTCCAATAATTATCATAGTTTCCTACACATCATAAGAACCTAAATACTTTTCAAATTCATTTGAATTAGTAAATTGTTTGAATTATATTATTTTAAAAAATGTCCTTTTGGTGTTTTTAAACTATTAGCATATAATTCCAAGGAGATATCCTAGTGGGATTGTTTTATTTCATATATATTATAAAAAACACATTGACTGTATAGATGTTAGCCTCCTTGTTCTCCCATAATTGTACATCCTAATGTTTCTGAGGCTTGAAGTTTTACAATCTTGCTTTTTCAAAATATATAGTAAAAGAAATCCACTTCAGAGGTGGAAAAGAAAACAGTACTCATAACTGCTGTTAACCTACTTGACTCACAATCCATGGTGATCATCTTTTAGCTAAAATGTTTAAAATCTTAATGTATCATATTGTCATCCAAGTTGGACCTATAGTTTCTTTAAATATAACATAATAAATCAATTCGATTGTACTGTCTTAAAATGAGGGGATGGGGTCCCAACATTTCCCGCATTTGCATAATGAACTAAATCTAGGGATTTAATACTTAAATAGATCCCTGATACCACAATTTGTTTAATTTTAAAAATTCCTAATTAAAAAATATTTTATGGTACCACATATCTTTTGATCTTGAGTAATTTCCCTGCTCTCAAGATAAAATTGTATCCTTTATTATTTTTTATGTTTAATAAAAGCAAGACTTATTAATATACAAACATACATGTGAGAACAGACAAGGTAAAATAAAACTTCAAAGACACAAACCAATTCACAAAATAAAGATTGTTTTTTAGGAAAAGCAGAAAAAAAGGCAAATACAGAATTGGAGGGCCTGGGAGAGACTAATTTTATGGTTTTGATATATATTCATTCCTTATCTGAGATATAAACCCTCCATGGTATCAAAGAAAAAATTTAGCAAAAATATGTATAGTGACCAATTATGGCAATAAATATAAGATTATGTCTCTTTGGTTCTCCATTTCTATACAAATATCAGGGAAATATGTTTCATTGTCAATTCTCTGGGACCAAGACTATTTCTTATAACTTCTTAGAATTTGGCTTCTTTTCAATGTTCTTTTCATTTGCATGAATGCAAAATTTTTGTTAATGTATACAGTTGTATATATTTTCTTCTGATTCTATTCATGAATTTTTCAATTATGCAAATCTTGTGTTTTTCTGAATTTTTAATATTCATAATTTTTGGTCTTCAATAATATTTTATTATTTCAGATAATACAGCTATTTCAGCCATTACTCTCACTCAAAAAAATTCATAACTCTCTCAATGCATTGATAGTCATGTTTTTCTATTGGCCCTCCAATATTGGTCATTTTGATGAGAAGAGGCATCTTCTCTAAATTATTGGATATGAAGTGAAAAATAATAGATGTTCAAATCTTCATTTTGCTTATTTTTATTAACATAGGTAATTTTTCTTATGATTATTTTTCCTTTAAAAATTATTCATACTGAAATGCAAATTAAGACAACCCTGAGGTACCACTACACACCTGTCAAATTGGCTAAAATGACAGGAAAAGTTAATGATGAATGTTGGAGGGGATGTGGGAAGGCTGGGACACTGATGCATTGTTGGTGGAGCTGTGAACGGATCCAGCCATTCTGGAGAGCAATTTGGAGCTATGATCAAAAAGTTATCAAACTGTGCATACCCTTTGACCCAGCAGCATTTCTATTGGGCTTATATCCCAAAGAAATCATAAAAGGAAGGAAAGGGCCCACATGTGCAATAATGTTTGTGGCAGCTCTTTTTGTAGTGGCTAGAAACTGGAAACTGAATAGATGCCCTTCAATTGGAGAATGGCTGAATAAATTATGGTATATGAATATTATGGAATATTATTGTTCTGTAAGAAATGACCAGCAGGACGATTTCAGAGAGGCCTGGAGAGACTTACGTGAACTGATGCTGAGTGAAATGAGCAGAACCAGGAGATCATTATACACGGCAACAACAATACTATATGACGATCAATTTTAATGGACATGGCTCTCTTCAGCAATGAAATGCTTCAAACCACTTCCAATTGTTCACTGAAGAAAGCCATATACACCCAGAGAGAGGGATGTGAAATGTGGACCACAACATAACATTCTCATACTCTCGATTGATGTTTGCTTACATTGTGTTTCCTTTATCTGATATGTCTTTCGTGTAGATTTTTCTTGCACAACAATGATAAGTGTGGAAATGTGTATACATATATTCAATCTGTCAAATATTTTAACATAATTAACATGTAGCAGATATCCTGCCATCTAGGGGAGGGGTGGGGAGTTGGGGGGAAAAATTTGTAACAGAAAGATATGTAAGGGTTAGTGTTGAAGAATTACCCATACATGTTTTGCAAATAAAATAAAATTTTTAAAAAAATGCTTATACTTTTATCCACTTATCTGTTCAGAAATGGATCTTGTTCTTTATTTGTGTAAATTCTCCATATATTTTAGAAATGAAATTTTTATCACTAATATTTGATGTGTATATACATATATAATTTCTATTACTTTAAAGTTATCTTATTTTTCCCATTTCAGTTTTGTTCATTCAAAAGGTTTTTAAAATTTTATACAACTAAAATTAATTCATCTTTGCTTCTATGCCTTATAGTTCAGAATCTATAAAATTCTAGAGAATTCTTAATTAATTAAAGAATTAGTGATCACAAATGCTAAAATAGATAATTTTGACCATATCAAAATCTAAAGTTTATACACAAACAAATAAGTACAGCTAAGAAAAGAAGGGAAGCTGTTAATAGGGGAAAAACTCTGTATCAAATATCAGTGATTACAATGTTATTTAAAATGTATTAGGAATAAAACTAAACAAAAAATAAAATAAAATAAAATAAAAATAATAATAAAATATATTAGGAACTAACACCAATATATGACAAAAAAAGACATTCCACAATAGATAAGCAGTCAAAGGAGATAAGGAACTCTTACAAACAATTACAATATATTAAGAATTGTATGAAATATTGTTCTCAATCATAAAACAAGAAAATTGAAAACCAAAATAATATTGACATTTTATCTCACCCTCAACAAAACTTACAACCATTACACATAATAGAAATAGTTAATGATGGGGGTGGGGGACACACTAATTTACTGCTGGAATTTGTACCATCATTCTGAAAAGAAATTTGGAATTTTGTTAAGAAGGTGACTAAAATAGCCATACCCTTTGTTGCAGAGATATGTTTACTAAACAAGTTAAAGATAGAGGGCTAATCTATCTGGAAATTTCCAGTTCTTTTGCTCTTTGCTATTGGTAACTTTTACATTAGTTAACTTTTTATGAAAAATAATACCCTTAGTTTTCTTTCTTTTTCATATCAGTTGGGTTATTTGAATTAGTCAATTCGAAATAATTGTAATTGTTCAAAATCTTTCGTCTATTTTTATCCTTTTTTTCAAATTTTATGGGGATTTTGACATTTTTTCTAATTAGTTAACTGTGTGAATGACCTAAATGTCTGCATTTTTTTTGTGTATAGTTTGAATACTTTCTGTCTCTAGAATAAAAGCTTTGGCATATCTTGTTTCTCAAACTTGAATTTTATTTTCCAATTCTTTTCTCTATTACACTGAGCCCTTCCAAAGCAAAATATACATTGTTATGATTTGTAATGTATTGCCCATTTTAGAAATGTCTTTGGCATGCTGGCTTCTTCTAGAGGAATAGAAATTATCATCTCTTTCTTGACTTTGTTCTTCTTTGGATTTATATCATGATACTACTGTACATTGTCTGCTTTTGCTTCCATCACCTTGTCTCAGTTCACATAAGTCTTTCCATCTCTATCTATATTCTTCTTATTTGTTTTTTCCCCCCTAGGGTCTCCTATTTTGTGGATAGTACTTGGCTATCTTTACTTAATTCCTTCTAACTGTGCTTCTGGCTCTTTGGACTCAGCTCCCTTGACCTTATATAGACATTTTTCCACTTTGCCCATTTTTAGCTCCCTTTTTATGTGTTATTTTTCTACTTTGGAATGTAAGTTCCCTGAACGCAGGAACTGTTATTGTATTTGTAGCTCCATTGCTTAGCATAGTGACTGGCACATACTAAGACATATTACTATATCTTTTTTGGATGATTTTTTTTTTACTTTTCTGAGAACAGATGTTGGCACATAACCTTCAACTATGTTTATGGCAATTTTGCTCACAGTGTCCTTTCTGTTCATCATAAACACTGCAAAATGTGATGACCAGATGTCCTATGAAATGACACTTCTTGTTACTTTTGGTATATGATAAAATCAACTCTACCAGCATCTTTGGTTATCTCCAAGAGTCTTGTGAGATCCTATCTTGTGGCTCTGGCTTCATGTTGTTTTCTCATTTCATTTATTATCAGAATCTTGATATTGCTGTGTTTCAAGCTTCCAAAAGTCTATCAATGAATTCATTGTTTAATCTATGGAGTAACTACCATTAAGCTAATTTTTGCATACATTAAATTTATGATTCTTATTATCATCTACTCATTCTTTTTCTTCCTCTGTAATACCATTATTATAAAAATGGGGGGACAAAGCATAGTACTGAGGATCATTTTTCACTTTTTTTTTTGTTTGATGGATTGCTGTAGCTAAAGAATTCATCTCCAAGTAGCCAGCTTACCTGTTATTTCAGACCTATTGGTGTTAAACCTCTCTGTGCATTGCGAGGATGTTTTTTTTTAATAAAACAGAAAGCTTATTACAATGACTGTATTTGCTTTTAATTTTTTTTGTCATGGCAGAACCTGTCAGAACTTTTACTATGTTAGTATAACTTTTAAGAAGCCAAGGTCACAGCAGGATGATTTCAGAGAGGCCTGGAGAGACTTGCATGAACTGATGCTGAACAAAATAAACAGAACCAGGATATCATTATATGTGGCAAAAACAATAGTATATGATGATCAATTATGATGGACATGGCTCTCTTCAACAAGGAAATGCTTCAATCCAGTTCCAATTGGTCAGTGAAAAAAGCCATATACACTCAGAAAGAGGGATATGAAATGTGGACCACAACATAACATTTTTATGCTCTCTATTGATGTTTGCTTGCATTGTGTTTCCTTTCTCTGATTTTTTTTCTTGTAGATACGATTTTTCTTGCACAACAAGATAAATGTGGAAATATATATATATACACATATATTTGATTTGTCAAGTATTTTAACATAATTAACATGTAGTGGATTTATTGCCATCTAGTGGAAGGGTGAGGATTAGGGGGGAACAATTTGTAACAGAAAGCTTTGTAAGGGTTAAGGTTGAAGAATTGCCCATACATATGTTTTGCAAATTAAAAGCTTTAATTAAAAAAAAAAAAGAAGCCAAGATCACTTCCATGCTATGGTGATGCATTAGAAGAGGGCTTAATAGTAACTATATATATAATAAATGATTCTTTCAATGATTCAATGAAGATCCCACTAATTCAGGATTTTAGTCAATCACTGAACTAGGTGAAAGTTTTATCTTTGCACTATCTTTGCACCAAAAGGTTTATTAGCTACATTAATCACATAGAATTGCAAGAAGAAATATTTAATGTACTTAATTTCAAACTATTTTCAAGAATATTGGAATACTATTTACATGCAATTGATATGCTAATTAGAAATTATTCCTACCTATCTATTTAAATGTATCTCAAAAGACCAAGGGTGATCAGATGTTATTCCTGTAATGGTTCTTAATTTTAATTGCAACACTTTATTACCTTAGTGTAAGAAAAGCAAGTAGAATGTAGACAAAGTAATTCATCCAAGTAAGTTGAGTCTATCATATGGAATAAGAATTAAAGTAGTTTTATATATATATATCCCTTAACCCTTTTATGATTGCAAAGAAATCAAGTCTCATGGGCTTTTCAACTTTCATTCTTGCATATAGAATTTTAGTAAATTGTCCTATGCTAGCAAATACTGCCAAAAACTCCTCAGTCAAAAGCTGTTTAATTGTTTTATCAAGTATTTACAAAAAGCAAGTCTTGTTTGGGCAAGAATTTGGGCAAGAAAATTGATGGAATGCCCAATTCAAATACTTTCCTGAGGGCTTCAGACACAATGGCCAAAAAATATGAAGAAAGTGGAACTCTACTATTTAGACAGAAGGAAAAGACTTTGGAATTCAGTCAGTTTGCTTTTCCTGATTGAACAAAGAAGTGATATTCTGGAATGACAAAACAGGGAAAACAATCAAAATGACATAAAAAAGTGCACACTTAAAATGTAATGGCCAATGTCCTTATTTAATTTTTAGTTGTATCCAAAGCCAGTTCCATAGATGGACCACAACTTTTTAAATTAACTTTGTTCATGAAAATACCAGTTTTATTTCCAAAGAAATCGTCATATACTATTTTGTTGTAAGAAGTGAGAAATAGTTGATTCCAGAGAAAAGATGCATAAAAACTGATCCAGAGTAAAGAAAGCTCAAACAGAAGATCAATTTATAACTTCAATATTATACAATGAATGACTTTGAAGAATTTTAAAACAGTTGGAAAATAAAATGAACAGAACCAAGAAAATAATGTATACAACAACAAACATTCATAAGAAAAACTAATTTTAAAAGTTTTAGGAATTATGATAAATACGATGACCAATGATGTTTCTAGAAGACCAGTAATAATGTATATTGTCTTGAGTGATGATCAATTCAGGATGAGATATTTTTTTGAACATTGCTAAGGAGGATATTTGTTTTCCTTTAGTATTCATGTTTGTTGCTCAAATTTTTTTTCTCTTTGTCCCTTCCCCTCATACACACAAAGAGTTGGGGGGATAGGAAAAGAATGAATAGATTTTTCTTAATTAAAAATCAAAATATCATAATCACACAAAATTAAGTGCAAACATTTTTGAAAAAGTTAAACTCATAAAATAATCATTAAATATATAATTACAGTGAGAATTGACAAAATTTGACTTCAAAGCCAATCTCTAATTCTGAGAAGTTAAAATCTAAGATAGACTTATTAAAATAGAAATAAACACATAAGAACAAAGTAAAATAGAAACCCCAATGACACAAACCAATTCACAGATTTTTTTTTTAGGAAAAGAAGGAAAAAAAAAGGGCAAATACAGAATTGGAGGGCCTGGAAAAGACTATCATTATGGTTTTGATATTCATACTGGGTTGAGGGGAAGCTTTCCTTTTTTCTTCTTACTTTACATCCCTACAGGATAGAAAGATTTTAGAAGTTTTTTCAAACAGTGGCAATGCGTCTGCAGTAATGCTAAATATACAAGGCCAGAGGAGGGAGCTATTTAGGATGAAATGATAGTAAGAAAATTCCAATTATAAAAGATTTATTATCTCATGGTTGACTGTTAATTAAGAGGCTTCATTAATCCCCCCTTTTTTTTAATTCTCAACTGATGGGAACCACTTTGTTTCCCCCTTTACCTCTCCAGCTGCTTCCTTGAATCACTGCCCAATTGCTAAAGACTTCTGATGCAGCTGGTTTGGAAAATTGTGACCATTTGTCAGATGCTGCAGATGGCTCATTCCCTTGGATGAGCAGAGAAAGTCATTTTTTAGGTCATCATGAGTTCCAAAGAAGTGAAGTACACCAAGGTACACTGGTTTAGGGTTAGAAGCATAGGGTTAGTGGTATTTCACATGTTATCAAGCTATCATAAAGATGTAAGGCAGAGCTGGTGTTGTCAAATGCAACAGTTTGGAAAGGTGATGTAGCAGTATTAGAAGAGGTAAAGGAGAGGGTAAGAGACACTGGAGCTTTGTTGAAGATTCTTGTACTCAAAATGAGAAATGATGAAGGCATGTACTATAGCAGGGGTGATAGGAATGTAACAGAGTTTCTTAACTTTCATTGAGTAATGGAACCTTTGGCAAGCTGATAAAGTCTATTGACCTTTCTCAGAATAATGTTTTATGCATTTTTAAAAGTCATAGATAAAATGCATGTGATTACAAAAGAAATTAATTATATTGAAATATAAATTTCAATATATTTTTAAAAAATATTCAAAGAACTTCAGTTAAGAAAGTTTGGAAAACAGCATGAATTGATATGTTTAATTTTACTCACTTCAGTAAACATTTATTAAGTACCTACTATGTTGGTGAGTATACAAAGATAAAAATGAAAAACAGATTTTATTCTCAAGGAATTTATATTCTTTAGGAGGATAAAACATCTAAACATAGAAATAAAAACAGCAGTATAGGTTGAGGAAGAAGTGAGTACAAACAATTTAGGGTTTTCTTTGGGAGGTGAAATCAGCGTTGACCATTTGGGGAAGCTAAGGATTCTCAGAAATCACAGTGAGCATAAGTATCCCAGGTTTGAGAGACTGATTAAATAAAGGTGACAGGCTAGGAGATGACCTGCTAAGTTTGGAAAATAAGAAGTAAGCTAGGAACATGTTGTGTGTGCAGGGTATGATGTAAAATAAGCCTAAAAATAGCTAGAAGATGGCTGATATGATGGCTGATTTGGTGTGAGAACCAGAATGTATATATGTATGTAAGGGAGAGACAGAGAAAGAGACTATGACAGAAGGGAGACAGAGACAGAGACAGAAGAGACACACGCACACTCAGAAAGACAGAGACAGAGAAACAGGGACAGAAACAGAAAAGCCAGAGAAAAGAAAGAGACGGAGACAAGGAATAGAGAGACCTAGAGAGACGAAGACAGGCTCAGAGAGAGACAGGGAAAAAGAGACAGAAAGAGAGAGACAGAAGAGACACACTCATACAAAGAGAGACGAAGACAGAGAGACAAACAGGGACAGAAACAGAAAAGACAGAGAAGAGAAAGAGAGAGACAGAGACACAGAGAGATAGAGACAGACAGAGACAGATACAGAGAGAAGGACAGAGACAAAGACAGAGAGACAGAGAGAGAGACAGAAGAAACACACACAGAGACAGAGAGACAGAGATAGACAGAGAAAGAGGAACAGAAACAGAAAAGACAGACACAGAGAGACAGAGAGAGACAGATTGCAGAGACAGAGACAGAGAGACAGACAGACAGAGTCACAGACACAGACAGAGGCAAAGAGACAGAGAGAGATAGAGACACAGATTCAAAGAGTCAGAGAGAGAAAGACAGACATTGGATAAAACCTATATCAAAGTGCCTTGCATTGAACATGGATATCAGAGTGTACCCTATAAAGATGTTAGTCATCCTGTATCATAGAGGATGATGGAAAGCTTTGCTTCCACTGCCAGAATTCACCTATTCAAAAAGTCTAATAAAGCACTGCATGTGTTTAAGTGGAGGAGGAGTGCCTGAGGCTGACAAATAAGCTTTGATGTCAGCCACACAGGGGTAATGATAGAATCTAAAGAAGCAGATGAATAAAATTTGATAAGATTTTTCAGATGATTTTTCCTCCTTTTAGAATAAATACATTTTGACCCTTTAAAGTGTCTGTAGAGTTTTTCTATCATATACAGTTTCAAGTGGAAGAGGAAAATTGTAACATAATGAGACTTTTCAGGGACTTGCTGTTGAGAGCATCATATGGTTTATTGCTAGCCCATTCTATTGTCACATTCTCTTAGTCTGTACTGAAGGGACATATTTTTCAAACAGCTTTTTAAGGGCACGTGGACTGCTTAGGAAGAAAAGCACAGTCCCTGTCATATAAAGTGCCAGGAAAGGATATTAATGTGGCTTTTAGTCTTTCTTGGAAGGGATGTAGAAAGAGATGTAGAAAGGTAATGGAATGGTTTCTGCAAAAGATGCTTGTAATAATTCAAACAGGGTGACTTTCAGAGCACTTCCCTTTCTGTCTTCTTCTACTCCATTGGGAAAATAATTGGCAGGAGTCCCTCCACTGAAAGCCACGAACCCTCTGAACCACCTACATGCCAATGACCTTAATTTTCCTTGTCATTTAGTGATTTGGAGCCATGTCTTCTCTCTAAATAGAATGTCAGCTCCACAAGGGACTGTGAGTTTATAGTTCTTGGTGCCTCTGAAAGCACCCAGCACTCTGCCTAGGGCATTGAAGACGCTCAGTAAGTACTGATTGACTGACTGAATGAAAAAAAAAAAAAGGTATGGTCTCTTAAAACAACTAATTTTCCCCCTAAAGCTTTGGACTGGGACTTCCTTTGAGTTCAGCAGAGTTTCTTTCTGTTTCATTTTCACTTGTCAGTCTATATTTCTACTCCAAACTGTCTTCAGAGATACTAAACTAATTAAGTCTTCATCAGTAACACCCTTCTTCTGACCATTTGGTACATAGTATATACACTATGTACTAGATATAGTACATAAAGTACTTGATTTGAAGTCATAAAGTTCTAAATTTAAATCTTGCCTCAGGCATTTATTTGCTATGTGACCCTAAGTCAATTAACTTTATTCAACCTTAATTTTCTCATCTTTAAAATGAAGATAATAATAGCCTCACAGAGAGCAATTTGGAACTATTCACAAAGTGCTATACCTTTTGTGTATATCTTTTGATCAAGCAATGGGTCTGTATCCCAAAGAGATCTTAAAAGAGGGAAAAGGACTCACATGTGCAAAAATGTTTGTAGCAGCAGTTTTTGTGGTGGCAAAGAATTGGAAAATGAATTCCCCATCAGCTGGAGAATGGCTGAATAAGTTGTAGTATATGAGTGTAATAGAATAATATTATTCTTTAAGAAGTGAAGAATAGGCTGATTTCAGAAAAGTTTAGAAAGACTTACATGAGTTGATGCTGAGTGAAGTAATTAGAACCAGGAAAACATTGTACTCAGCAATAACATGTATGATGATCCATCATGATAGACTTAGCTCTTCTCAGCAATTCAGTGATTCAAGGCAATTGCAAAAATCTTTGGATGGAAAATATCATCTGCATCTAGAAAAAGAACTATGGATATTGAATGTAGATAAAAGCATACAATTTTCACCTTGCTTTTTCTTTTTAAACTTTTTTTCTTACTCATGCTTTTCCCTTTTGCTCTGATTTTTCTTCCCCAACATGACTCATATGGAAATGTTAAAAATAGATGTACACTTATAACCTAAAAAAATAAAATTAAATACAATTTAAAAAATAAGTCTTACGGAATACTTTATGAAGATCAATGAGATAGTAGAATACGTAAAATGTTTCATAAGGCTGAAAGTGCTTTGTAAATATTATCTGTTATATTACTCATATTTTTGAATTACTTTTTAATCAATTTCATATATGAAAGCAACTGCTTTCAGCATTTTGAGTCAGAGTTTAAACAAAATTGTGTTATTTTAATCTGTAGGGTCATCCATAATACCACTCATCTCCATAGGGACCAGAAAAACTCATGAGACATAATAATTTTTTATTTTTTCTTTAAAACAAAGTGAAGCTTCATTTTAGAAGAGATATTTTATTAATAAATTTTATGTGAATTATTGCAGATTCCTGAGATGCAGAAGACATCTCAGAAGATGGTTAGTGGCAGTGGGCAGGAAAAGGGATATGGAATTATACCATAGCACTTTGTGTTTATACTTCATATAAGATAGTCTATCCAGGAACATTATGAAAGTTTCAATTCAAAGTGCAGTCTGTTGATTGGAGGCTGCCACCTGCAACTTAACTGCATCAAGAGGCATGACTTTAATGTATTAGACATTATTTGCTGTTTAATCTCAAGTGGCAGTATGGAATCAATATCGCTGAATCAACCATCTCCTTAATGAGAAGGAGCTGGGCCATTTATTATAATTCTTGTTCATTTCCATTGTTAGCATTAAAGAATGGAGAAAGGAACACATTTCCAATTTTGTGTTCACGAGTTGTATTTATTGTGTCTTCCTGAAGTGTTTTTTTTTTTCCTCCACCCATGAATCACTAAACGAGGATCACCTTGTAGTGATTGCCTTTGATGTCTTTAATTTGATGAGCATAAAAGTCACGAGGGAAAAGTACTAAATATTTCTGAACCTAGACTCAGATAATAAAATAGGATTATGGTCAACTACATCATAAAAAGTATTTATCCCCAAACATGGAATTATAGAAAACATAAAATTTACAACCAAAGCCTCTGGTTTTGAATTCTGTTTCTGCCAGTGATTACCTATGAGACTATGGGCTGTCATTTAATTTATCTAATCCTTGAACTAGGTCAGTTAGGTGGCACAGTGGATAAATCACTAGTTCTAGAATCAGGAAGACTCATCTTTTCATGTTCAAATCTGGTCTCAGAAATTTACTAGCTATGTGATCCTGAGCAAGTCACTTAACCCTGCTTGTTTCAGTTTCCTAATCTATAAAATGAGTTTGTGAAGGAAACAGCAAAGCACTCCAGGATCTTTGCCAACAAAATCCCAAGTGGGGTCATGAAGAGTCAGACTCAACTGAAAAGTGACAGAATAACGAAGGCCTTAAGTTGCTTTTGTCTAATAAATGAGGGAAATTGAACTACATGACCATTGAATTTCTAGTCCTATATCTATGATCCTGTGATCCTAAGTAAAATCTGCAAAGGAGGACAAAAAGTGTTATTAACTTTGTTAACTGTTTTCTACTAATCTCTACTGCTGGAATTGAATTTAAGGGATTTTCAGATATAAGACTTGAAAGCATCAGTGATGATTCAAAATTTCTATATGTTATCAGAGCAGTGTGCTTTCCAGCCACCAAACCACATATTTCTTTTTGGGGAAATGTGAATGAAGAAGAGTTTTTCAGGAATGCAAGTCAAATAACAAAGGTTGATATACATCAATTCATTATCACTGTCCTCTTTTACATTCTTCCCCTCAGGACACTTGGATATACAAAATAAACATTCATATGTAAAAGGAAATAACTTAGATAAACTTAGAAATAATTTAGATATACCAATAGACATTTTTTGAATTAAAGTAGGGCAGGTATGTTTTCTGCATAGAATTTCATACTATTCATGAAAAAACAACAACAACAAACAGTAGTGGAATGCCCTCCAGGGGTCTTTGTTCCTCTCTAGACCACACTCTGGATTCATTCAGTCTTTCTTTATAATACCCCAGAAATGCCTTCACTTTGGAATCTCATTATTTTCTGATCTTCACAGATTGGAAGAACTGTCTTCTTCTGTGTCTGTGTGTGCCTTCTAATTAACTGATTTCTCCTAGAACCTCAAAATTTTTGCTTTTTAATTGTTTTCTCAAAAGCATTTTATTTTTCCAAATACACATATGAATCAGCTAGGTGGTGCAGTGGATAGAGCACCAGCCCTGAAGTCAGAAGGACCTGAGTTCAAATCTGGTATTAGATACTTAATGCTTCCTGTGTGACCCTGGGCTAGTCACTTAACCCCAATTGCCTAAGCATCAAAAAAAAAAAAGTCAAGTACACAGTTCCAATATTCATTTTTGTAAGATTTTGTTCCAAATTGTCCTTTCTTCCTTTTTTACCTTCCCCTCCCCAAGACAGCAAGCAATCAGATATATGTACAATCCTATTTCCATATTTGTCATGTTGTGCAAGAAAAATCAGAACAAAAGGGGGAAAACACAAAAAAGAAAATAGCAATAAAAAAAAACAAAAAAAAATGAAAATACTATGCTTCCATCCACATCCACTCTCTATGGTTCTCTCTATAGATGCAGATGGCATTTTCCATCCCGACTCTATTGGAATCGTCTTGGAGCACCACATTGCTGAGATCTAAGTCTATCATAGTTAATCATCACAATCTTGCTGCTCTTGTGTACAATATTCTCCTGGTTCTGGTCACTTCACTTAGCATCCGCTCATGCAAGTCTTTCCAGGCCTTTCTGAAATCATCCTGCTGATCATTTCTTATAGAACAGTGATATTCCATTACATTATATACCATAACTTAGTCAGTTATCAGAACCTTCATTTTTATTGTTGTTGCTGTTTTTTTTTTTCCCTGAGGCAGTTGGGGTTAAGTGACCTGCCAAGGGTCACACAGTTAGAAAGTGCCAAGTGTCTGAGACCAGATTTGAACTCAGGTCCTCCATTTTCAGGAGGAGGTCCAGATCAGCCATGTTTTCAGTCCACTCTGGATGGACTCCACTCTTCAGGACTTTCTCTACAACAGATACCCATAAGGTATCTTCATCTCCTCTTTGCTCCCTTCCCTCCTTTGGCTTCCTTTAAATGTTATCCTAATCTATTAGAATATAAGATTCTTGAGGGTTAGGACTGCCTTTATTTGTATTTGTCTTAGTACACCCAGGATCTAGACCCTTTGGTAAGAATTATTACCAAATATAACAAACATTAATAAATGTTAACTTAATTTGACTCCATAGTAATAACATTAACAATAGCTTACATCTATTTAACACTTTTAGAAAGCACTTTTAACTAGATATCTCACTGTCAGGTGGGGAACAGAGTTTCATCTAGAATTTTTTTTTCTATTGGTGTTTTAACTCAAAGTGCCAACATCTGTCTGGACTGTACTTCCACCTCTGAGGCAAGCTCCACGGGGTGTTTTCCCTGGACCTTGCTTTGTAGTCCTTCACCAATCTCTTTAAGATTTAAGGGCTTGCAAACTTCCAGCTCCAGTCTTCCCTCTCAATAATACCATATAAAGAAAACTGCACTAGCATATGAGCAACTGGGTTCAAATTCAGGCTCTATTACTTTCTACTGTGTGATGTCAGTAAAATCACTTCTGACATAATTTTCTTCTTTTAAAAAATGAGGAAATTTGACTAGAGGCCTCTCAGGCTCTCAGTCTATGATGGCAGGATCATGTGATGATCACAGCACTTCTTTTTTAATGTCCTTTACCTCCAACTACCCTGAGGACCAAGTTTAGGGGTTTGTTCAACCTGTCACTGTAACCATGATTGAATTGTCTCATACTCCTCAGCCACTATGCACTGTTTCCTACTCCAATATTTTTGCCCCACAAGAAAATAAAATATGATAACTACATTTGTGGTAGTGGATTTACCCTCTCATTACTTTATAAATGAGAAAACTGAGTCATAGAGAAATTATTTTTTTTTTAATTTTTGGAGATACAAAATAAACATTCATATGGAAAAGGAAATATCTTAAATAAACAGAAATAATTTAAATGTGATACCAATAGATATTTTTGCATTAAATTAGGGCATGGATGCTTTAGTGAGTATTATATGCAGGATTCAAACCTGGCTACAAGCCCAGTGTTGCTCCAGTGGTAGAGTGGGTAAAATCCCAGCCTAAGTCAGGAATACTTGGATTCAAATGTAGCCTTAGCACCCCTGTTAGCAATTTGACTCTGAACAAGTTATGCAACTCCTGTCTGCTTCAGTTTTCTGAGCTGTAAAATGGGGATAATATTATCATCTACTTCTTAGGGTTATTATGAGGATCAAGAAAGATCATATTTTTAATGTTCTTAGTACAGGGCCTTAGCTCTAGGAGGCATTATGCAAATGCTCTTAAGAACAGAACAAAAACAATTTATCCATACTGTTATGGTATTACCACAATCAAGAGAGTAAATTAATATATAAAGATGGGAAAGGTAGCTAGTTTTCTGATGAGGAGGACAGTAGCCATTCTTTCAATCTCACTTTCTCTTTAAAAGTGGAAGAAATCAGATCTTCCATGTTAGTGTTTAGATCTGTAGTTGGACTGTATATTTTAGAATAGAACCGGAGAGCCAAGTAAGACATCTTTATGGCAGAATATTTCTATTTCAGGAACTTTGGTGATTCTGGAGAACTTTCAGTTTGTTTTTGTACTCCATGTATAAACTGACTTTTCTTGTACTGATACAGACTGGCTGATGATGACTCTTAAGACTATATATGTTAGAGCCACTGCTGACCTACTTAATTAGAGGGGTTTGCCTCCCACAGAGAAAGAAAATGAAAGTAGGTCCAGAACATTTCTCTCTCCCTCCCCCAATCTCATAATTGCCAGGATTCTGATAATGAATTCTTGAAAATAAGGGCCACATGCATTTAAAATGTTCTGCTTGGCTGCAATGTACAGAAGTAGGAAAAATGGACAAAAGCAGCTGAGCAATATTCCAGTTCACTCTAAGGAAAAAACACTTACCGTGGTCTACTAGGATTCTGATAAGGAATACTTGTAAATAAGAGCCACATGGATTTAAAATGTTCCTTTTGGCTACAAAGTACAGAAATAGGAAAAATGGACAAAAGCAGCTGAGCTATGTTCCAGCTCACTATAAGGAAAAAAAAAAACAGTTATCAGTAGTCTACAGAAAAAAAAAAATAGGCTGCCTCAGGATGCGAAGGGTGCCTCACTATGGTAGGTCTTTAGGCAGAAGCTAGGTGATTTCTTCCCAGGGATGTTATAGAGAGGATTCCTTCTCAGAGACGACCTCTGGTTCCCCCTTCAACACTGTGATTGTGTGATACGGTACCAAACTTCTTTCTGAATGAATTAAATAACTGTCAAGTTTCTTTTATCTTTTTTTTTACATCAAAAACAGTGCATTTCAAGATGTCAAGATAGTAAACTTGCATGTACAATTTTCATCACCCATGTAGCCAGCATCTTTTCCTTTCTAAACTATTTTGGACTTTCAGGGAGAGGCAGCTTCATCTGGCCATTTTAAAAGAGTTGATGTACTAGATACTCCTAAGTTTAGAATTTTCTTTACTGTCTATACCTTTATTCTCTCCAACAAATTGCTTTTCTGGAATACTGACAAAAATGTCTAAAATATTCCAAATCCAAATTTCTCTTCATAAATCTAGAAATATAAGATTGGGTATTATTGAGTTGCTAGAAAAAAGAAAATGTCAGTGGCCTGAGGTTCCAGGCTACTCAGAGTCTGAAATCACTTTCAGCATTACCACAGTGATAGTAGGTACTCTGCTTTCCTGCAGAATCACTGAAATCCCAAACATGTCTATCACTGTAGCTGAGAGTTGTCCAGGAATCCAGATGTATTTGTCTTTATATTGGAGGGAATGCTAATTATTCACTCAGTATTTATCTGTTTGGGAAACAGTGGGTAGACACTACTGATTTAAACTTTCAATGGATGTGATTTGCAGGCTTTTTATCAGTCACCATGGTATTATACTTCAGATGAGGATATTTTAAATGGTATCAATAATGTCTTTGAATTCCTGTGAATGTAACTCCTTTTAATCCTACTTAAAATTCTCTCTCCTGTAGAATTCATTTGTGAATGCATCTACATTTCTATCTGTATCTCTAACTATACAGACGTAAGTATGTGTATACACACACATACACACACATATATGCATGTGTATAGGCATTCTGTGAAATTCAATTTAAAGAAAAAGGTACTGAAATGACCAGATATAGGTCTGGATAAATGAAAATCTGGGTATATTATATTAAATGGCTTTTGAATTTGAAGTGCAGTTTTGTTTGGGATATAGCATAAGGAAGTGATCGCTATGGCCATATGTTTAACCTTATTGTACATGCCTTTGAATAATTCCCCTTGTTATTTGATTGTCAACCATTTCTGTCAAATTGGTGTTTATTCACTCTGCTGTAGAAATGCTTTTAGAGAATGTGTTTCTCACCAGGGCTTTTAAATATTTACATCATCTGATCAATATTTTATAGCTGGCATTCATGACCTTAGAATCATGAATAATTGATGTGTTCATTTAAGATTTGCAATTGTTGGGTATAATGATGAAGTATAGCGATCTCAGATTCTACAGACTCAGAAGCTGAAAGTTTACTTTATCAAAAAATTATTCTTCAATTTTGTTTTCTTTTTTCTTTTTGGTTTTGGTTTTACAAAAAAAGGAGGAAAATGAGGGGAGGAATTTACAACTAAGCAAATAAAGCAGCAAAATGGTGTTTGCTATGTACCAGGTCTACAATCCATTAGTCTAGTTGACTATTCAAGCTAAGAAAAGTTACAATTAATATTTTCTTTAAGCTGATAATAAAACTGCTTTACCTTGCCTTCAAGAATCTCTTTTTTTTTCCTCCCACTCACATCTGTTCCCATCCAGGGATTTCAAATTAGTACTGGAATAGTAGACACTAGGGAAAAAAACAGGTGATTTGCAGTACTTATTTCTTTTTTGAGAGGCATATGGCTTTGGATGTTTAATAATTCTTTCCCTATGAACAAATAACCTATTATAGCAATAAGTTTATGTTAAAAAAGCATACAATTATATATAGTAAAGAATAAAATAACTGACATTTTGTAGCACTTGAAGATTTATAAAGGGAATTCTCTATATGTTCTCATTTTGAATAGCAGGTGTGTTTTATAGATGTGCAGTATCACCTTTATCCAGGAGGAAACTGAGGTTTAAACAAATTATATGGGAATAGAGAATGGAAAGGGAATATATATTTATTAAATGCTTATTTTATGCCAGAAACTGTGCTAAGTGCCTTACAAATTTATTTCTCTCAAAACCCTGTGAAATGAGTGTTATTATTATCCCCATTTTACTGTTGAGGAAACTGAGAAAGACATAGGTAAAGTTACTTGCCTATTGTCACTCAACTAAATAGAAGTAGGTTTTGAATCCTGGATCTTCCTGACTCCAAAACCAGTGATCTTTCCTTTCTTGCAAGTTACTTTGGTGTATATTGAGACAGAAAACTAAGTATAACTAAGTATGTGTGTGTGTGTGTGTATGTGTGTGTGTGTGTGTGTGTCTTTGTATGAATGTCTGCATGTGAATAATTACCATTTTATTGGTTAGAATATCTATTCCAGGTTATCACTTTTAGGTGAATTTTTTTTTCTACACAATGCAAGGAATATCATTTCTTTTAATATTCATTATTATAGGAATGCATTAATATAATATATTATGATAATTACTTCAAAATGGTTGCTTCCCATTGCATAGAGAGAACAATTATTTAATTGAAATTTTTGACCAATTGTTTTATCCTTGCTAAGTAACTGGGGAATATTTATTGAATCCCAGGTTCCTAGAATTGTAGGGGACCTTAATGATTATCTAGTCTAACTCTCTACCCTGTACAAGGGTAAAACACACACATCCATCTACCTATCGCCCTCCCTATGAATCTATCTATTATTTATCTGTCTGTCTTTCTACATATCAGTCTATGAAAGAAGCTCTCAGTGTATCCCCAAACTATGATATATAAATACATAGACATATCATATGATACATTATATGATAGGATGTATATATATGATACTGCTATATCTATATATCATAATTTCAGATACTCAGAACTTTTGCTATATATGATATATTGTATATGCTTATGATATTATACATATACATATATATGTACATATGATAAACACACACACATATATATATGTATATATGCTTTCTGTACATATAAAGAGAACATAATTTTGGAATATACAGAGTGCTTCTTTTACGGTCCTAATAATCATAGTACATAACTAATAATAGCATTTCATATAACACTTTATGATTTGCAAAGCCCTTTACAAAAATTAATTCATTTTATTTTTACAACAATCCTAGTAGATGCTGTTATTGTCTCCATATTATAGACAAGAAAACTGAGGCAGAGAGAGTTTAAGTGACATGCTCAGGATCACACAGCTAGTAGATATCTGCAGTCAGATTTGAACTTTTGTCTTTCTTATTACACATTCAGTGTTCTAATCAATGCACACCAAGCTGCCCCAAATCCATTAGGAAATAATCAAATCCCGATAGCAGATTGAAAGAGTAAAAATATTTTCTAAAGACACCAACTAATAACTACATAATTATTTTGGTGGAAGAATACAACCCCATTGTGACTATGTATGTGTCATTTTAGTCACAAAATCTGCTCCTTATTATCTACCTGTCTAAAATAGACCTTTAAAATATATTTATTTAAAAATTTCCCCAATTTTTTACATATGTTTTTGTGATTTTTGAGTTCTAGCTTCTCTTCTTTATTACTACCTACAATTAAGAAACCATATGGGAAGTTATGCAAAATATAAAATATTTTTTCAACTAATTGTCTATATAGTTTATATACTTAAGTTAAATCATTTAAAGTATATACAAAATGTAATAATTAAGAGCTGTATAAAAAGACTACTAGTTATTGATGCCATATCATGTAATTTAGTCATTACAGTGAGGCAAAAATGAAAACAGAAATTATAGTAATTGTACCACGTGAAAAATGAAAGTGGATTTGAAACTGACCCCATTGACTTGTCACTCAAGAAGAATTTCAAGACTACAGCAAAAATTTGAGGCAGAAGTTATCTGTATATCCATTTACTTGTAAGAAAAATAAGACGAAGTTGAAATATCAATGTATCATCTAGGTCTAATTCTCTACGAGTCTGTGAGTGTCAGTATCTAACATGTACTATAATTTCCTTTGGAATCACAGAATGTCATAGTTAGCAGCCAATCAATTCCATATGAACAAGCATCTATTAAGTATCTTCTCTTGTTTAATGCACTTAGAAAATGATGGATAAGCTATAATACCTGGTGGTTGGAATGTACTGCATCTACACCTCTATCTGCATTTGTGAGAATCTCTGGCTTTTTTGCAGGATTTAGCTCCTATTTTATCTTTAAATCTTTCAGTTTTTGTAAACTCTTTTTTTTTTTTTTTGGTAAAAAGCAAATGTAAATTCTGGGTGATGGCTCAGAACACAGACTGAGCAAAGGTATGAAAGCTGTAGCTGGAGCACCCAGATAAGAACAGAAAAGTAAGCAAGTCTGGTTGCAATGGCCAGTTTATGTATCAACTTCAAAAGATAAGAGGGGAGGACACTTATTAAATGCTTACCAAGTGCCAGTAGTATATACTAAGAAATGGGAATACAAGTACAAGCAAAAAAAAAAAAATCTTGTCCCTACCTTCAGTGAGCTAACAGAGTAGTGAGGGAAAATTAAAAAAAAATGAAAGGAAATTGGAAAGCAGATTGTTGGGAGGGAAAGGTAGGCAGAAAATTGGGAAGAGTCAGGAATGGAGCTGAAAGAGAAGTAATGGGAGCTCAGTCATTTGCTGAAATGGCTGTAATAAGCAGGAGCTTACTTTGGCCATCCCAGGGTGGAGAAAGTTGCTGGAATGAAAATGTGAATGTCTTTAAATACCAAACGGGGAATTTTGTAGTCTTTCATTAGGACATTACTAAATGTTCTTGAATAAGGCAGTATGTCATTAGACTTATATTTTCAAGATATTATTTTAGGGGCTGTGCAGCAGTTTGAATTGGAAAGGAGCAAAATGAAAGCTGGATTGGAGAGGTAATTAAGTACATCTCTTTACTTTTATTGATGAAGAAAAATAGAAGCCCAGATAAGACAAAATCACAAATTTCCAAAGATATAATATAATTTTCATTACAAAAACACATTTTATTGAAACATTACTAAGACATAATACCATAAAATATAATAAATAGATAATCATAAATACTCTTTTGATGTCAGGGTAAATAGCTAAAGGAAATGAAGGAAGCTCTATTATCTGAGAGAGTTAGAGGTATCCTGGTTGATCTAAATTCTCAACTAGCATTGTAAAGAGCCCTGGCCTTATAATGACTTTGAGTTTACAATCTCCAAGTCAAAAATCTCATATTTTAGAACCTTCATTTTGAGGTAAATATGTGGGCTTGAAATAATTCCTGTCATATTCCAAACATTTTAAAATTAGGCATGATGTGTTGCTCTATTTCTGACACAGGAAAATTAACACCATATGTTAATTTTATTTGCATAAAGAAACTCCCAGCAGAAGAATGTACCCTATTTTATATATTTGTAGCACCAGCTGTTATGACTGATCCTTGAGTAATATGTGAAATGTAGCAAGTCTTTCTAGCAGCCCTCTTGGGATAAGGTAGAAAGACTTATAGGAAAGAGACGAGTAATAATTCTGATTCAAATTAAGATTTACCTTTCTAATATAGATTTACTCATTACATACTTTTTATCAGGATTATGAATTAATAAGATTCAACAATAGTGGACAAAGAGACTGTAGATATTTATGTAATTAGTTCTAACATTGTAATATACTTAATTTTAATATTATATGCGGCACACACAATTTAGGAAATTGAAAAACAACCTGTTCAATGAACTAGTCATTTTAGATAATGGATTCTATAGATATTTAATTTTTTGGACATTGTATTTTATTTTGAGTTTTGAATTCTCTCCCTCCCATCAGGCTCTCCCTCAACAATTGAGAAGGCAAATGATATAATACCATTGTACCTATGAAGTTATATAAAACATATCCATATTATCCACATTGTAAAAACAACAATAATAATAAAATGCAAGAAAAACAAAATGAAATAAAACATTTCAATATGCATTCAGAGTTTATGAGTTCTCTCTTTAGAAGTAGAGAACATTTTTCATTGTAAACCCTTTATTGTATTAATCAAACTAGCCTAGTTGATCATCATTACAATACTGTTATGACTGTGTACAATGTTTTCCTGGTTCTTCTCACTTCACTTTACATCTGCACACAGAAGTTTTCCCAAGTTTTTCTAAACCTATTTCTCTCATAATTTTTTTCTCTTTATTTTTGTTACATTTTAAATTCTAATCTGTCCCCCTTCCCTCCTTCCTCACATCCCACTAGAGAAAGCCACCATTTGATCTAGATTTATAAATCTATGTAAAACCATATCACACAGATTTTATTTATCATTTTTTTCTTCAGAGAAGTATAGCATCTTCCTTCACAAGTCTTATGTAATTAATTTAAGTAAATAATGTGCTTTTTCATAATTATTCTTTAAACAATATTAGTTATTATTGGTTCTGTTTACTTTTCATTGTTTCATGCAAGTCTTTCCATGAATTTCTGAAATAAAACACTTCATCATTTCTTATAGTGCAATAGTATTCCATAATAATTATATACACATAACTTGGTCAGCCATTTTTTAATTGATGGTCATCCCCTCAATTTCCAGGTTTTTCTCCCAACAAAAAGAGCTACTATAAGTATTTTTGGACAAATAAATTTTCCCTCCTTCTTTTTAATTTTTTTTTTTTTTTTGTGATTCAAACCTAGTAGTAGTGTTTCTGGGTCAATGGGTATGCACAGTTTTTTTTTTTTTTTTTTTAACATTTTTGACAATTTCAAATTTTTCTCTCTAGAATGATCACTGGGCTCTTTCACAAAAGTGCAGTGTATTCGTTTATTTTTTTTTTTTCACATGCCCTCTGAATTGTCCTTTTTCTTTTTTGTCATGTTAGTCAATCTGATATAATAGTTCTTGAATATCTCGATATCTAGCTTTATAAAAACAGAGCCCTGGAAGGAGAAAGCAGCTCAAATTATAAGGGAGTTCTGAAGCCCTCATCATTAGAGGGAACCAAAGTGGTTCAGATAAAGTGACTCTTTTATTGTCAGTGAGATAATTTTAATCACCAGAGAACTGAAACCTTTTTCAGGGAAACAAACTATAACACTTTCCCACATTTTCCTGCTTTCCTTCTCATTTGAGCTTCATTGAGCTTCATTGGTTTTGTCTGTGTAAAGCCTTTTTCATTTAATATAATTTAAAATATCCATTTTGCCTTGTGATCCTATCTCATTTGATCATAAATATTTTCTTTTATCCATAAATCTAAGAGGTAAAAAATTCCATGCTACCCTAATTTACTCACAATATCACCCTATTTAAATTATGTAATTATTTTGGTCATATCTTGGTAGATAGTGTAAGATGTTGATTTATGCCTAGTTTTTCTGCACCTGTTTTTAGTTTTCCCAGCAATTTTTGTCAGATAGTGGGTTCTTGCCCCCAATGTTTGCATCGTTGGGTTTATGAAACACTATATTTATTTGGTCATTTATTGCAGTGTTATGTACCTGATCTATTGCATTGATTCACCACTGTGATTTTTAGCCAGTATTAGATTGTCTTTATGATTACCAGTTTGTAATACAATTTGAGATCTGGTACTAGTAGCTTCCTTGTTTCACTTACACAAATATAATTTGTAATGAAAAGTCAATCCGTTCTTTTATTCATTTTTATATATATAAAGCTTTTTATTTACAAAAAAATATGAGTGATGTTTCAACATTGACCTTTGCAAAAACTTTTTTTCCCAAGCTTTTCCCCTCCTTCGCCCCACCCCTCACCCCTAGATGACAAGTAATCTAATACATGCTAAATAGGATAAATTATATAACAAATACAATACATGTATACATATCTATACAGTTATCTTACTGCACAAGAAACATCCGATCTAGAAAGAGAAGAAGAAAAAAACAACCTAAGAAGGAAAACAAAATGCATGGAAATATTCACAGAAAGTGTTAAAATGCTGTGTTGTGGTTCACACTCAGTTCCCACAGGCCTCTCTCTGGATGTATATGACTATCTTCATCGCAGAACAACTGGTTTGAAT